>CAJNDV010033504.1:14455-25733 GCA_905221635.1 Symbiodinium sp. CCMP2456 | reverse complement strand
TTAGGGGTGGAGGGTTTAGGGGTTCAGGGTTGAGGGTTTAGGGGTTTAGGGCTTTGGGTTTAGGGGTTTAGGGTTTGGGGTTTAGGGCTAAACCCGATAAGGGCCGGAAGGCTCAAGTTTCCTCGCCACAAAAGAGTGATTAATGTAGGGGGCCTTAAGAATTAGAACAGGATTTTGGGGGTTCCTTATTATAATTATAGTATAGTGGGTCCCTAAGCCCTACTCTAATGATTACAAGGCCCCTACGTTAGGGTTTAGGATGTAGGCTAAACCTATGGACCCTCCAGGACCCCCAGCTGCCGTTTAATAGAGCCGTTTATGGCTTTTCGGGCACCGTGTATAATAGGGGGTAGTTGGTGGGTCTAGGTTAAGCACTAAACCTAGGTGCGTACTCAACAATATTTCTGTCTGTCATCCTTGAGGGGCTTGAAACTACACTCGTTGAGTTTGTGACCCTTACTTGAAGGTTCATGGGTAGTTAGCAAGGTTCTATGTACCTTGATAGGGCAATATGTAGCTATAGACCTTGGTTGCTAAGGTTCTGTAGCAAGGTGCCATAGCTCTATTCTTGTCCGTTCTGGATTCGAAAGAATTCCCATCAAGTCTGTGTGAGGTGCGTCCCAGGAACCCTGGCCCCCCCCAGTTTTGTTAGGGTTTGAGGCGCAGGAGCCCTGTTGGGTTCTGAACCCCACATCGTCGGGTTGTGAGGTTTAGGGTTTAGGGTCCTGGTTTAGGGTTTAGGGTTTAAGGGTTCAGGGTGTAGGGGTTTGGGCTTTTAGGGCTTAGGGTTACCCTTGGGAGTATACTTACGAGCTGGGCGACTACGTGAGAGTATGACTCCGTTTATTCCGGGAGAGGGGGCCCAAGACAGTTACGATTCCTGTATGTAAACACTTTCGATGCCTGACAAAGTCCAACGGTCCTTGGCGTAGTCCACTGAACCACGCATTCCTGAACCACACCCTGATAACAAGGACACTAGAAGGGACCCTAATTTAGAGAGCTACCCATATAGATCCCTTCCAGAAATCCTTTTAGATCCCCCTTTTTAAGGAACACTACAAGGGACCCTAATTTAGAGAACTACCCATATAGAACCCTTATAGTCCCTTATAGAAACCATATAGAAACCCTTATAGATCCCTGCAAGGAGACCTTAAAAGGGCCCCCAAATTTAGAGAACTACCCATATTCCTACCTTCTTTCCGGGGTTGTGATTTGCCTCTGCACTCGCCCAGGATGGCGATGTGCTGCAACTTCGGCTCCAATCCAAAGCGCTTAAGGGTTTTGGGTTTTGGGTTTGGGGTGTTGCAGGGTTCGCGCCCTCATGAAGCCTGCATCCGAAAGCCCTAATGTAGGGGCTAAATAATTACCAATACTATTTTGGTGGCTCCTTATTGTAACTGTAGTAAAAATGGGGCACCAAAACCCTACTCTAATGATTCAGGCCACTACATTAAACCATAAACTCTAAGCCCTGACCCTAAGCCCTAAACCTCTCAGACCTATGGCTCTTCCACAGTCATCCACTCACCCGACACCTCCAAATCGATAACCTGAGGGGCTTGTACCCTCAGTCCTAGCCCTATATACCCCTAAACCCCAAAACCCTAAAACCTGTAGGCTTGACTGAGCATCAGCACACTCCCAGCCTCCAAGATGGGAGCAATGATAATATAGGGGCCTTAATACGTCCTATACTCTTTTGGGGGGCTCCTTATTATCATTATAATTGCTAAGGCCCCTAGATTACGTCGGTTTTCGGGCTCCGCTCTGACGCTATCAGGGTGTATCAGCCCTAAACCTGAACTCTAAACCTCTAATCCCTAAACCCCTAAACCCTTTCATTATGCGTCGTCATCCGGTCGCACGAAGGTATGCTACCGTCCGCCATCGGCCCATCGTGGCCACCAGTTCCCATTGCAATGCTCTGATCCTGATTGATCAGGAGGGCTCTGTCAAGGTGCCTCAGGGCTTGCCGGATCTACCAGGAGACATGATTCCTCTAAGACTACGACTCCTGTATTCATATAGGCTCAAACTCAGCATGATTCATGTGCGGATGTCGTATTGGCGCGCTCGGATTGTTATACAGGTTGCTGACAATTTCAGAGAGCAAAGCCTCCGAAGAGTCCTGGTTGGAAAGAGTCGGTTTAGGGTTCAGGGTGAAAGAGTACTTTCCAAGTACCCAAGGGGCTCCTATGTAGTTCCTTTTTGGATAGTATACTAGAATTCCTTACCAAAAACCATAACAGAACCAAAAAGGAACTACATTGGAACCCCTGGGTAGTTCCGAAACTATGGAGACGTACGTACTTACTCGGAAGGAGAAACCTTGACTTCACGGGTTTCAGTAGTTGATCTTCCCTAAACAAGGCTTAATTGCGTCGTTTGTTGAATTCTGTGACGGTTTCGGGTTTAGGGTTTAGGGTTCAGGGGACGCCAATTCTCAGAACCTCCATTCTGACATATTCTGATGGTCTATCTGCAGTAAGAGCCACGCCAAATCTCCATCCAAGTGCAGAGTACTTATTTTGTAAGGTAGCGCGGAATCGCGTTAATGTTTCCTAACCCTACGCCCTATAAGGAAGCCCCCTAAACCCTAAACCCTAAACCCTAAACCCTAAACCCTATAAACCCTAAGCCCCTTTATGGAGAGGCAGAGGCCCTGGAATGTTCGCGGCAGGCCTGGGGCGAGAACGCGCCGCCCAGCAAGATGTTGCTGAAGGCCTTGGTTCAGGGTTTAGGGTTCTAGGGTGTAGTGTTTGGGGATGTTTGGGGTGTAGGGTTTAGGGTTCTAGGGTTCTAGGGTGTAGGGTTCTAGGGTTTAGGGTCTAGGGTGCAGCATTTAGGGTTTAGGGTGTAGGGTGTAGGGTTTAGGGTGTAGGGCCTGGGTCTAGGGTCTAGGGTTTAGGGTTTAGGGTGTAGGGTTGCTTCAGGGTTTAGGGTTTACTTGAAACCCCCCGAGGTTATTAAAATCATGGCCCAACACCCGTAAAAGGCCATTAGATTAGTCCCCATATTTTTTGGGGTCTGGTCTGGCTGAAGGGGTAGATCTATGAAGGGTTTGGGGATCAGTTTTGCATATGGGAAATGCGTAGCGGTTTTGGGGTTGGGGATTCAGGATGTTCATCCCGGTCTGAATTTTGTAGGGCTTAGGTGATTCGACGGGCTTGAGGTTTAGGGTTATGTTTCAATAAACCCTAAACCCTCAACCCTAAACCCTAAAACCTAAAAACCCTAAACCCTAAACCCTAAGCCCTAAACCCTAAGCTGTGCAGCTCCCGGTGTTGACCTGGTCTTATGTTTCACGTCTCCACATGGTTTTGCTTTCCGCGGCTGTGCAGCCTCAACAGGGGATGTCAGTGTGTAGCATGCAAGAGGTACTGTTATGGGGGATACTTCCCCAAATCATAATAGTAATTCCTGATAATTAATATAGAAACCCTACATTCCTTAAACCCAAAAGTCCCGTAAACCCTAAACCCAAAAGGCCCGATAGAGCCTATGTAAGCCCTCGAACTCAGATTTCGAAACGAGGAAAACACAGTTGTTTTGTAGTTTTCGGCGGAGTGCAACAGAGGCACGGCCAAGGTTTTGGCTTTAAGGGGTTTAGGCTTGAAGGCGTAGGCTCAGGGTTTGTTTAAGGTTCAGGGTTTATGGGTTTAGGTTTTAGGGTTTTTGCGGGACATTTCCGTGCAGCATGTCGATTACCGTGGAAGTTTCACTGCTCAGTGGAAAGACAACTACTGTGCAAGTCGGCCTGGACGAAACTGTAGGCACGCTGACACAACGGGCACAGATCGCACTGGGAGTCGGGAAAGGGCTGCTGCTGGACTCCTCTGGTGTCGTTCTGGACGGACGTACACTGACCGAGAAAGCCAAGGTACAGAACGGTGACTTGCTGACCTTTCATGCAATCGGAGTTCAGATCCAGTCCACTGGATGTGCTTTTGCTGCCATTCTTGGTGATGGCTCGGCTGTGACCTGGGGCGACGCCGACCGAGGCGGCGACAGCAGCGCTGTGCAGGATCAGCTGAAGAATGTGCAGCAGATCCAAGCCTCTAGCTCGGCGTTTGCTGCCGTTCTTGTCGATGGATCCGTGGTAACCTGGGGCACAGCTGCCTACGGTGGCAACAGTCGTGCCGTGCAGGATCAGCTGAAGAATGTGCAGCAGATCCAAGCCTGTGGCGGCGCTTTTGCTGCCATTCGTGGTGATGGATCGGTCGTGACCTGGGGTCATGCCGGCTGGGGTGGCGACAGTAGTGCTGTGCAGGATCAGCTGAAGAATGTGCAGCAGATCCACGCATCTTCACAGGCGTTTGCTGCCATTCTTGGTGATGGATCGGTTGTGACTTGGGGTCATGCTGACTTTGGTGGCGACAGCAGTGCTGCGCAGGGTCAGTTGAAGAATGTGCATCAGATCCAAGCCTCTCCGAGGTCTTTTGCTGCCATTCTTGGCGATGGATCGGCTGTGACTTGGGGTAATGCTGATTTTGGTGCCCGCAGGAGCACTTTTTCTCCCCTTCTTGGCGACGATGGATCCGACGATGGATCCGTGGTTGCGCAGAGTCAGCTGAAGAATGTGCAGCAGATCCAAGCCTCTAGCTCGGCGTTTGCCGCCATTCTTGTCGATGGATCCGTGGTAACCTGGGGCACAGCTGCCTACGGTGGCAACAGTCGTGCCGTGCAGGATCAGCTGAAGAATGTGCAGCAGATCCAAGCCTGTGGCGGCGCTTTTGCTGCCATTCGTAGTGATGGATCGGTCGTGACCTGGGGTCATGCCGGCTGGGGTGGCGACAGTAGTGCTGTGCAGGATCAGCTGAAGAATGTGCAGCAGATCCACGCATCTTCACAGGCGTTTGCTGCCATTCTTGGTGATGGATCCGTGGTGACCTGGGGTAGTGCTTTCTTTGGCGGTGACAGCAGTGCTGCGCAGAGTCAGCTAAAACATGTGAAGCAGATCCACGCATCTCGTGGCGCTTTTGCTGCCATTCTTGGCGATGGATCTGTCGTTACCTGGGGTCATGCTTCGTTTGGTGGTAACAGCAGGGCTGTGCAGGGCAAGCTGACGAATGTGCAGCAGATCCAAGCATCTTCACAGGCTTTTGCTGCTATTCTTGGTGATGGATCCATTTTGACTTGGGGTAATGCTGATAATGGCGGTGACAGTAGTTCTGTGCAGGGTCAGCTGAAGAATGTGTAGCAGATCCAAGCCTTTCGCAAGCCTTTTGCTGTCGTTTTTGGCGATGGATCCCGTAGTGATCTCGGGCAGTGCTGACTCCTCGCGTGACAGTGTGCCGGGCCAGCTAAACTGAAAAGATCCACGATGATCGATGTGTGCTTGTGATTCCTTGGGCTTCTAGGTAGTGTTGGCAAGCTGCATTTCTTCACCGGCACCAGGGCAACACACATCACGTTCAGTGCATCTGCAAACCCTAAACCCTAAACCCATCAAGGTGCTGTCCAGGCAGTAAAAGCCTTAAGCCTCGACCCCTACAAACCCTAATTAGCTAACCCTAATTAGCCCGAAAGCTCTTAAGACCCCAAACTTTCTCCAAAATTCTCACCCTAAACCCTAAACCCTAAACCCTAAACCCTAAACCCTAAACCCTAAACCCTAAACCCTAAACCCTAACTCTAGGTCTTGGTTTTCGCCTCTATCCTGTTCTAACCCTGGACTCTGTGCTATATTAGCCCTGCACTGCTAGGGTTTAGGGCTTAGGGTTCAGAGGTTTAGTAAATATGCATAGACGAACGACCCGACGCCTCAACTAAAGGCTTCGGTGTTAGTTTTGAGGGCTTCTGGACTATGCCCAGGACGGCCGCATAAGCGGCAGATTAGAGAATGCTGACGCGAACTATACCCCCACAAAAAGTCTAAAGTCCTATCTAAGCCCGGAGGATACTCTCAAAATACTCAAAACCCTAAACCCTAAACCATCTTCTAGGACATTCGACGCCTTCAGATCTCTGCCGGAGCGTCCGCAGCCATCCAGCCAGATGGCTCGGTGGCGCCGCATGGGCTGCAGAACCCCTGGGGTTTCCATGTAGCCTAACGAACCCCACCTTTTAGGGGTTATGGGTATATATATATATATTAATAACTAACTGTTTTAGGGGTTATGGGTATTTATATATAGTTCACCCAAACGGTAGGTTTGTGCGCCACAGGCAGGGTTTAGATACAGGGTTCCGGAGAATCTAAGGCCCTTCAGTCAGGATTGCTTGCAACATGCTTTGTTATATGCGGGGGTGGGGATTCGGAGGGTTTCTGTTGGGTTCAATAAGGAAGATACTGTAAGCCGGATTACGAGGATCGTTCTAGAATTTTCGGTATACCTCTAAGGCGCGGTGTTTTAGACTCGGACTCTAATGTGGAGAGTTGACCCATGATCTAAACGTCCTGGTTTAGGTTTTAGGGTTTATAGAGAAGGGTGATTGACTTAGAGGATCGCGCGATTTGCAGATGTGTTTGCAAGCAAGGTAACCAGAGTTGCGAGCTTAAGCGGGTAATTAAAGTTGTTCTGACCTTATTTACTCACAATCTCCCCTGATCCTTTGAATATTATACTTGTAAACCCTAAACCCTAAACCCTAAACCGTGTTGTTAGTCAGAGGCCGACATCACCTCCAAGCCAACTCCCAGGTTTGGATTGCATTTCTGAGGAAGCATGAGCCTTTGCAGATCGCTGAGCTGTTTGACGCAGGACCCCCTAACGAATTCGGATTTTGCGTCCCAAAGCCCATACCCCTACAGTTCCTGAAGCACGAAAATTTATAGCTCCAAGCCCCTAAGCTCCAAAGCCGAAGCGCTGCACACTAGCTTGACCTCCCAAGTGCCTCTATTCTGGAGCCGACCTGCCTATCAGCAGGGAAAGGAGGTTTCAGGACAACTTAGGGTACCTTCTCTGAGAGCTTCCTAACATAGGGATCCTCGTATTTGGGCTCTCCTAGAACATCCCATACAAGACGCCCTGCAATTGAGGAAAGGTGGAGGATAAGGGGGGCCGGGGGTGGCTGGTAAACCCATCACCTCGAGCCCGCACCCACACACCCTAAACCCTAAAGCCCTGAACCCTAAACTCCTAAACCCCTGAAGTCTAAACCCCAAACCCTGAACCCTTGAACCCCTAAATCCCTAAACCCCTAAACCCTAAACTCTAATCCTCCGGCAACGGAAAACAGAAACCCCGCAGCCCCCGAGGACGTGGGGCGCTCCAGAGTATGGGGGCGACGTGCCGAAGCAGCTTCCGAAGGCAGTGATTGTAGGGGCTTATTAAATAATTACCTATACTATTGTGGGGGGCTCCTTATTAGAAGTTTTCCTATATTGGGCCCCAAAACCTTATTCTAATTATTGAGGCCCCTGTATTAGCCATTTTTGCTCTTCTGCTGCTTTCCGTAGTTCCTGTGGGGGTTAATTTAAGCCGTTGGGGCTTAAATAAGGTTTAAGGATTTAGGCCTTTAGGGCTTTAGGTCATTCCGGGTTTAGGGTTTACGGTCTGGGGTTGCGTTTATTTCTTTTGTCCTAGTTGGTGCGGTAGCCTGTAATACGGTAAACCCTAAACCCCTAATCTTACCCTGAGGGTCCATGTACTCATATAGTATATACATTGGCCCCAAAGTACCTATATAGGGACTACAGTAAGGCCAAAGTATATACTATTTGGGTACATGGACCCTTAGGGTTAGGCACCAAGCCCTAAATCCGCCTGAACTCCTAAACCCTATAGCTCCGGATCCGAAATGTCTCAAATCAGAACGCCTTAAGCGTAGGGTTTGAGAAGGGTTAGGGTTTAGGCTTTAGGGTTGTTGCGGGTTTCGGGGTTTAGGAGGATTCGATGTAGAGATCGGAAGAATGACTAGCAGTATCTTCTGAGAGTTCTGCGAGAGTTACATCATCGTTCTCGTGCATTTATTAGGGCTCCCATATTCATCTAAACCGCTGCACCGCTACGGAATCTTTCCAGCCCTTGCACCCCCAGAGGATCCTTACGTAACCATGAAAGGAACCTCACACGAGTCCTTAAAGACACCCCTGCATCCTAGCACCCTAACTCCCAATCCCATAAACCCCAAATCTAAACCTGTATCACAAACGAAATGTACGGAACCCTCTCAACGACCCTAAACGACCCAGATGCAAAAGCCCCAAAAACCCAACTGTAACTGCCCTTCACATCCTTATAGAACCCTCAAAGGAACCGAAAGGGTTTAGGGTTTAGGTAGGAACCTTTATGTAATTGAATCATTGAAAGCTCCACAAACCCCCTGAGCGCACTGCCAGGTCCTTGACCTGGAGTCCACACAGCGGGCTTTCGCGGCACTCTGCGAGGTTTTCGGGTTGTGGGTCCAGGGTTCTTAGTGTTTAGGGTCTAGGATTCAGGGGTTTACGTCGCTGGAACCGCTTAATACATACTTGAAGTTGTGAACTCTTATCAAACACGAAGCACAGAAATCTACCTGCAGCATCATGTGTAGTTTTTTTGGGCAGGGGCTTGCCAGCTTTATGTTTTCTAAATCAGAAGTCCCTAAGGATCCACGTGGACCCCTGTACTAGACTCTCCAGCCCGAAAGGGGCTCGTATAAAGGCAACAGAACACTTCTGTCGGCACGAGTGCCCTCAAAAGCCCCGTGGGAAGTCCTAAAGAAAAGCCTATACAACTCCATACCATCAACAGCCCATCAACGAATCCGAAAGACGCCAGCTAAACTCTCATATGGGCATGTGGGACCTATCGAAACCATCTAGCAAATCCCAAAGAGTCCTAAGTACCTAATCGTCGAATGGAAGGGTTTCTATATTATAGGAGTGACTATTATGATTTGGGGAAATATCCCCCATAACAGTACCTAGGACCCTTGCGAGTAATATTATAGAGCCTCCCTAAACCCTAAACCCTAAACCCTAAACCCCAAACCCTAAACCCTAAACCCTAAACCCTAAACCCTAAACCCTAAACCCTAAACCCTAAACCCCAAGGAGTCCAAAGGTTAAATTAACCACCCATAGAACCCGCAATCTGTCTTCATTAGGGGAACCCTTTCGAACTCGCATAGAAGCCCTCTAACCGGCCCTAACCCCTAAACCCTAAACCCTAAATTCTGAGGGGGGCCCCCCTTGATTCAGGAAAATTACCGGGGGTTGAGGGTTTAGGGCCCTGAACTCCTAAACCCAACCCTAAACCCTAAACCCCAAACCCTAAACCCTAAACCCAAAACCCTAAACCCTAAACCCTAAACCCTAAACCCTAAACCCTAAACCCTTACACAATTTCCTGAAGAGCCCCCTGGTGTCCGGTGGCTTGGGAGGACCGGACGGTGATCACCTGGGGAGCTCCCGACTTCGGCCTCTCGTCCTTTCCAAAGGGTGGGCTTGATAGGGTTTAGGGTTTAGGGTTTAGGGTTTAGGGTTTAGGGTTTAGGGTTTAGGGTTCAGGGTTTAGGGTTGAGGGTTTAGTAGTTCCTTTTTGTGGCTTAAATTTAGGATCCTATTAGGTAATCCCGAAAAGGCACTACTATGGGGCCTATGGGTATAAGTCTCTTTGAGGTAACTTTTTGCAGTCAAGGGCAGAAATCTCTCTGAGGTAACTTTTTGCAGTCAAGGGAAGAAATCTCTATGAGGTAACCTTTACAGTCAAGGGTAGAAATCTCTATGACGTAACGTTTACAGTCAAGGGTAGAAACCTCTATGAAGTATAGCTGTTATGAGCAGTCTAGGGCAGCTGTTCGGGGCTATTTAGGGGAGTATGGGGTTCAGGGTTTAGCGAAGTGTAGGGTTCGGATTCGGATTTCCGGTCCAGCTTTCGGTGCTCTCTGGCGGCCCTATGAGGCTGCTTTAGGATTTAGGGTTTAGGGTGTACTCGTAGGGGTTTAGGGTTTAGGGTTTAGGGTTTAGGGGGGGATTTAGGGTAACTTTCAGTGTTCTTCAAGGGCGTCTACAAGTTTTTAGGGCTTTGGGGTTAGGATTGCTACGACTACTACTACTGCTGCTGCTACTACCATCACCACTACTACGACGACGACTACCACAACTACAACAACAACTACTACTACTTCTTCTGATTCTACTCTTCCTCCTGCTCCCGCTGCTGCGCTGCCACGGCTACTACCAAGACTACCACTGCCGGTACCAAAGAGCAACCCACTAATATAGGAGCCTGAGTGGTTACCTATGGTATTTTGGAGGCTCCTTATAACCATTATAGTATAATGGGCCCCAAAACCCTATTCTCATTATTAAGGCCCCTAAACCCTAAACCCTTATAGCAGCCCTTTTAGAACCCTTACAAAGAACCCTTGAAAGGAGTCCCCCCAAAACCCTATTCTGCTACATTGCTGGTACCGACCACAACGCCGACTACAAAGCAGCTTCAGGGCAACTCCCGGACGCTAGTTCGAGTGGACGTCTGATGTCCGCCACCCAAAAGCACCAGACCCAAGAGGGTTTAGGGTTTTGGGGTTTAGGGTTTAGGATTTAGGGTTTAGGATTTAGGCTGTAGGTTTTAGGATTGAGAGTTTAGGGTTTAGGGTTCAAATCCTAAGGCCCAGATCCCTTTTCTTCGCAGCTTCTCCGTGGATTTTGCTTGGCGCTCAGGTGGAGACTGCAGCAGCAGCTCAGCCCGCGAGTCAGTGGTTTATGGAGACTGGAGAAGGGCATTTAGGGTTTAGGGTTTGGAGAAGGGCATGAAGGTGTTATATAAGCCTAAACCCTAAACCCTAAACCAAAGGCCTACATCACGCTTGAACCCTACACCCTAAGTAAATCCTAAACCCCAAACGCTTATACCCATAGACCCCTGAACCATGAAACTCCCTAACCGTAAGCCCTTAATGCCAGAATCTACATAATTATGGTTTCCTTCAGGGTCAGGAACTCTAAACCCAAAGCCCTTAAACCCTGATGCGATACAGCCCTTGGAAACTACCGACCTTCATGTTTGAAAGCAGAGTTGTCCTTCAACCCGCATCTTTTCATATCTGGAGAGGGTCGGGACATCAAAGCCCACGGGACCCCTCCGTAAGACGTAGCTTTCTGCAATCCGGTGTCTGTCTCCCGGTCCACGTAGCCAAATAGTAGATACTTTGGCCCCAAAGTACCCAAATAGGGACTACTTCAAGGCCAAAGTATCTCCTATTTGGGTACATGGACCCTAACCCTAAACCCTAAATCCTAAACCCTAAACCCTAAACCCTAAACCCTAAACCTTAGGGTAAGTTTTAGATGGGGGTTCGCGGGCTTTCGGATTTCGGCCTTCGGGCTTCGAGTTGCGGT
>CAJNDV010033504.1:0-10274 GCA_905221635.1 Symbiodinium sp. CCMP2456 | reverse complement strand
TAGGGTTTAGGGCTTAGGGTCAAAAAGTAGGGATTAGGGTTTAGGGTTTAGGGTTTACCCAGCGGGTCAAAAAGTAGGGATTAGGGTTTAGGGTTTAGGGATTAGGGGTTTAGGGTTTTGGGGTTTAGGGATACGGGTTTAGGGATCAGGGTTGGGGTCTAGGGATTTGGGTTTTGGGTTTAGGGTTGGGGTTTAGGGATTTGAGTTTAGGGGTTAGGGTTTAGGGTTTACCCAAAGGGTCCAAAGTTCCTGTATAGTAGATTCTTCGGTTTCGATGGTAGAAGGTGCTATTATGATTTGGGGAAGTCTTTCCCATGACGGTACCTAGGACCCTCTGGCTGTGGGTAGTATAGAGTAGGTAATCTTCAACCTTTTATGATCCCTATTCGACCCCAAATGTGAACCTGTTGTTTCCCTGGCATACTAGACAATCAAGTTTCTTGGGCTTCGGGTGTATATGGGGTGCGGGGTTTTGAGGTTAGGGTGTAGGGTTTGGGGGTGCTTTATTTATCGTGCTATTAATGTTTCATATCGTGCAGCTTTTTTATCATGTCATTGATCTTTTGAGATCTTTGTATCGCATGACTCTATTAGAGGAGCCGTCAACGGTAGAGTTCCCAATGTTCGGGATCCAAAACGTGGCTGGGTATGGTGTAGGGGTCTTTATGTACTGTATTTTTTTAGGGGCATTTTGATTGCAAGCTTTATCGGAAGCCAGTTTCGCTTGAAAGAAAGCAAGCCTGAACATTAATCATAGACCCTATAGTCCTGAATCCTTCTCGCGCAAACGTAATATAGGGGGCCTTATGACAAATAGTTACTCAATGCTATTTTGGGGGCTCCTTATTGTACTTCGAGTGTGTACCCCAAATCCCTATTCGCTAAACATTCATGGGATGCACGAGGCATCTGACGAATCGCTCGCCTCAGACTTCTGTCCGTCATCACCCTAAAACCCGATTCTAGTTATTGAGGCCCCTACATTACACCTTACTCTAAACCAAGAGACCAGCGCCGATGTCCTGAGCAACCCGACGATCCTTACACACAGCACTCTGCACCTAAACCCTAAACCCGGCCTAAACCCTAAACCCTAAACCCTAAACCCTAAACCCAAACCTCGGAGCGTATGCTACAGAGCCGTACCCTTATCCTTCCTACCAACGCCGGAGAACAGAGGATTCGCGACGCATGAGGCAGGTTTTCACAGTCAATACCGTGATGATTTGGGGGCTCAGGATTACATCCCGACGGGTCCAAGTATACAAATAGTACCTACTTTGGGGTCTAAAGTCTGCAAATAACACCTACTTTAGGCTATTTGGAGCCCCAGGGCATGTAAAAGGTGACATACCTAGGCTCGGAGTCCCTTTGAGATCCTTGCACGCGCTTTTTTTTTTGTATTTCGAGCATCTGCCGAGATGGTGGGGACAGCGGCGACATCCGACAGCCTCTTGCCAAAGGTCGATGCTTCAGGGTTTTTTCGGCTCGAGGTGTGGAGCTTCGGGTTTTGGACTTCGGGTTTCAAGTTTCAAGGGTTTATAGGTTCAACCTTCTCCTCCATGGCTAATGATGGAGGTTTCTTTTGCTTTAGAGGTGGACCCTGTCATCCTTACACACGGCCGTTTGGAAAACAAAGGCTCTACGACATTGTCGAGATTTGCGCCGCCGACACTGCCTTTGCAGCCCTGTGCGCAGATGGGAGGGCACCTGGGCGAGGAAATCCAAAGACAACTGGGGATTAAGGTTAAGGAGCTATAGGGCTGCTCGTTAGGCTTCAGGGTTCAACCCTAAAGCCTAAACCCCTAAACCCTAAACCCTATTCAGGGTTTCCAGGACGTGCAATCAGGAGATGTTTGCTTTGGTTTTTGCACGAGGTTGCAAAGCCGCATCCGACTTGTTAAGAAGGTCTGAAACCGAATGAACTAGGCAAGTTCGCATCGTTCGGGGTGGTTGCAGAACCCTGCGCCCTAAACCGTAAACCCCTAAACCCCTGAACCCCTAACCCCTAAACCCTAAACCCCTAAATCCTAAACCCCTAATTAAAGCCTGAACCCCTAACTCCTAAACCCTCAACCCGAGCCCCAACAAAAACCCGATGAAGATGGAGCCCCGAGGTGGTTGCCTGGGGCGAGGCCACGGAAGGGGGAAACTGTCGACACGTGACTCGGCCGAAAGCGGCCGCTTTAAGCATCCTACAAAAAGCGCGGGGTTAAGGAACCAGGGATTTGAAGCTAAAGGTTTATTATCAGGTTTCTATTAATTGTTACATATTCCGGGTTTACAGCTATAAGATTAGATTAGTTGTACATGTACCAATATGGAGGGTTTAAAGCTTTAAGGTTGTATATTAGGTGTTATCTGTCAAGCTCAAGTGTTTGAAGCTTAGCGGCCCCAAGGCGTGAACCTCTTCATGTTTCAGGGTCCAGGAGCATCTGCCTCCCGTGGCGACGTTGGCGACCTTCCAGAACAAGCCTCGAAGCCCTAAACCTTGTCCTTTCCTTCCTAAACCCCAAACCCTAAATCCTAAACCCTAGTCCTTGCTACTCCGTTTGCTCTAAACTTTTTTTTAACACCGATGCTACCGATACTGACGCTTGTGGGTTCGGTAGGATGTTGATGTACGGTTCTGGCGAGACCTGCGTTCGATACCGATATGGAGGCGATGTCGATTCAGGATTTAGGCTTAGGGCTCAAGATTACGGTTTAGGGTTTCGGGTACCGATATGGAGTCGATATCGATAAACGCATTGATGAGGCAGCTATAATTTAAGCAGTTGTCTGATGTTCATGCTTTCAAGCGCTCTGCAGGGGCAGGGTTTAGTTTTTTTAAGACTTTTGGTATCCTACTGGGGTTGTAGTAAGGACTCCGCCATTCAGGCCCCTAAACCCTAAACCCCAAACCCCAGACAGCAGAATCCTGATTGTACGGACCCTTGAAGAAAGTAGGCGCAGACATGAGAAAGCTCCATACTGCTGCAGGTAAAACACGAGCTTCGCCAGGCGCGGCGGGGGGAGTCCACGTGCTCAAGCAATCCAACACCCCATAGTAAGTATGGAAGATCAGATAGCTTATGGGTGGTTCTCTAAATTAGGGTCCCTTTGTAGGTCCCCAACATAGTACGGCAACGAACCCGTCAAAGGGACCCGAATGTAGAGAATTCCCCTTATGGAAGAGTCGTACAAGGTCATGTCGCGTACATAGCAATTGCAGTCAAGAGAGTGGGCGTTTTGGAAGCTTGTTCTCGAAATCCTGAGCCCTAACCCTAAACCCTGAACTATGTTATGGGCTCCTAAATCCTGTCCCAGACCCCTCAACCCTAAACCTTAAATGGCAGACCATAGTTTCTAGCGACTTAAGTTTGTTTCGTGAGCTACGGGTTCGGGGCTTCCTGGACCCCCTATGCCCTCCATGGAAAAGGCCATGGAAAATGGTAAAGACTCTTAGAGATCATGCGGGCTCTGTGTTGGGTAGCCCGGTACCAATGTCTACAAGTTTTAGGATTTCGGTTTTCGCAAGATTGGGGCCTCGGTATTCCTGGAACTCGAAGCGTCGAAGAAAACTCGAAACCCTTCCCCGTGATTCCTTGATCCTACGTAGGCAATAAAGCCCATAGGACCGTATTCCTATTCAGCACGGCCTAAGCCCTTAACCCTAAACCCTAAACCCTAAACCGTGGTGAGGTGTGGCACCTCGCCGCCACGGGTTCTGCGTTTGCCGCGTTGAGAGCCGACGGACGTGTCGTGCTTCGGGCTGCACACTGCCGTGTTCGAAGTAGTTTAGGGTTTAGGGTTTAGGGCTTTGGGTTTAGGGTTTAGGGTTTAGGGTTTTGGGCTTAGGGTTTAGGGTTTAGGGCTTAGGGTTTAGGGTTTAGGGCTTTGGGTTATAGGGTTTAGGGTTTTGGGTTTAGGGCTTAGGGTTTTGGGTTTAGGGTTTAGGGCTATTGGGTTTAGGGTCTAGGGTTTAGGGGCTTTACAAGGGTTTACTACAGATTTGTGGATTGCTCATCCCTAAACACTAAACCCTAAACCGCATGAAGGTTTATAGGGATTCTAGGCATTTGTGCAGGAGGGTCTGGCGTGTTGAGCTCAGAATGAAGAGTGTGGGTGCGTTTGGGGTCATTGGGTACTTGGATTGTGGCTCTAGTTTACAGGCCTGAGTAGTTGCCAATACTACTTTCGGGTTCCTTATTGTACGTATAGTAAAAGATGCCCAAAAACCCTATTCTAATTATCAAGGCCCTTATATTAGGTAAACCCTAAACCCTAGACCTTAAACCCAAAACCTAAACCCTGGACCCTAAACCTAACACCTAAACCCTGGACCCTAAACCCTAAATCTTATAAACCCTAAACCCTGGACCTTTATCCCTAACACCTAAACCCTGGACCCTAAACCCTAAACCTTATATTGGGGCTTTAGGATTCTTGGTTTTGTTGGGGGGCTTGGGAGCTTCAGGGATTTGGGTGCTCAAGCTTAGAGTTTTTGGCTTCAGCCATCTCCCACTGGTTTAGGGTTCAGGGTTCAGGGTTTAGGGTGTAAAGTTTAGGGTGAAGGATTTAGGATTGGGTTTTGGTTTGTGGCGCAATTGATACAGCTTGAGTTGTTAGGGCCTGCGTGGAAATGAGAGCTGTGGCTGGAGTATTTCTGTAGTCCAGGGGCACTGGCGTTTCTCCATCTTCTGATTCCTACTCTGAACCGAGAAACCCCGATCCCATGGATCAGTGCGTGTTCAAAAGTGGCTCAGTGAGCTCTCTCCTCCTGCAGTGCTCCAGGTGACCTGGGGGCACAAGCAGTTTGGCGGGGACAGCACACACGTGCAAGAGCAGCTGCGTGATGCACCTTGGTAACGGTTTAGGGGCTAGGGGTTTAAGGGGTTTGAGGGACCCCAGTACTCACGGTATCCTTTTGATGCTGAGTGGGAGGTTCGGGCTAGTCGTAACCTAACTACAACGCACTTATAAGCCGGAAGTAGAACGGTCTAGGATATACTGGAGGTATAGAAGGCAACAACAATGAGGGTAATCGGCAACCCGAACAAATGCAGTGTGCGAAGGACAACATGAACTGCGAAATGAATCCGAATAGCTGCCAGTAGAAACTACCCACCGCTTTAAGGATGTATATACGGAAACTATAGTAAGGATGCCTAAAACGGCAGGCTTTATAGGGTCCAGGTACCCGGGGGTCCGAAAGCCGAACTTCCTTCCTTCCGTCCCTGCTTAACAGCGACAAAAGCCGAAACCCTACCCTAAGGGTCCATGTACCTAAATAGTAGATACTTTGGCCTTAAAGTAGTACCTATTTGGGTACTTTGGGGCCAAAGTATCTACTATTTGGGTACATGGACCCTTAGGGCTAGTGTCGGGCTTCTGGTGTCAGCGAACGGGGGCTCCGCTCATTGACCTGTACACAACGCTTCCTATGTTTTAGGGACCCAAAAAGCACATAAGCATAAGCTTTTTATAGGGATATCCCTACCTTATATTGGGCTTCATTATCAGGGGATTTATATGGGATATCCGGATCCTAGTTTTTGCTTATGTGCTTTTTGGGGGCCCTAATGTTGTTTCAGACCAGCTTTGTCGCAGCTTCCAGAGGCCTTGACTCCACCAGAACCTGCTGAAGCCCACAAATTCCGGTTTTTGGGCTTGATAAGATTTCGGGGCTACTATAGGGGCCTTAATAATTACGTATACTCTTCTGGGGGCTCCTGATTGTACTATAATTATATAGTATTATGTACCCAAAACTGTCTTCTAATTATCAAGGCCCCTACATTACCTACTACAGTCCCACCACCGGAAACCAGCAGCCCACAGCTCTTAGGGCAATCCTAATGTAGGGGCCGTAATAATTACCTATACTATTTTTTTTTTGGGGGGGGTTCCTTATTGGGTTTAGGGTTTAGGGTTTAGGGTTTATAATTATTATAATCATAGTATAATAGGCCCCCAAATGCTATTCTAATTATTAAGGCCTCTATATCAACTCCTGGCGATCCTGAGGTCAAGAGGATTACGGCCAGCAAAGGCCACGACTTCTGCCAGAGCTGTTGCATGTCTTGAGGGGCTTCTGGGGTTTATGACCTAAACCCTGAGCCCTAATTTTGGGGGTTTATGACCTAAAACCCTGAACCCTGATTTCTGGGGTTTATGACCTAAAACCCTGAACCGCTAAACCCTATAAGCCATAAGCCCTGTGTACCCCTGCCGTCCAGGATCGGGGTTGCGCGTCGCAAGCTGCGTTGAGGGAAGTCTGTCTGTGAGGTTTATGGGTAGTTCTCTAAATTAGGTCTCCTTTTAGGTCCACAATCTAATACGGCACCCCTATATTTGGTTTAGGGTTTACGGTTTAGGGTTTAGGGTTTAGGGCCGGCACCCCTATATTTGGGTCCCCAATGTAGTACGGCACCCTTATAGAAAGGGCCCTACCCAACAACACACACTCGACCTAAAAGGTTAGGTTTCCCGGGAGTAAACCTAGGGAGAAGCATCCTGCCCGAAGGGCTACAGATCTTAGGGTTTAGGGCTTAGGGTTTAGGGTTTAGGGTTTAGGGTTTGGGGTTTAGGGGTTAGGGTTTTTGACGGATCCGACACCCTGCTCTTGTTCTTATGGTTGTGGTTGTTAGGGTTTAGGGTTTAGGTTATGCTATTTTCTCTTGGGAGAAGGTGCTATTTTCTCTTGGGAGAAGGTCCTTGCAGCTCAATGGGTCGAGCGACATGGTTTTTGTGCAAGTTCGAAGCTGGCTTTAATCCTAAATCCTGAACCCGAAGCCCTAAACCCTACACCCTAAACCCTAAACCCCAAACCCTTAAACCCTAAACCCTAAACCCCCTAAGCCCCTAAACCCTAAATCCGATCTTAAGCCTGAATGCGAAGAGGCGCCTTCGCGGCTCTTTGCGCGGGAGGACGTGTCGTGACCTGGGGCGACGAAGGCTACGGAGGACAGTCGGACGAGGCCGGTTTTGGGTTCAGAGTTTAGGGTTTATAGGGTTCTGGGTTTAGGGTTTAGGGTTCAGAGTTTAGGGTTCAGGGTTTAGGGTTTAGGGTTCAGAGTTTAGGGTTCAGGGTTTAGGGTTCTGGGTTTGGGCTTTCGGGTTCAAGGACGACCTGTAGCCGAAAAAAGCCACTGTATTTAGGGCACATGGTTTCTATAGATGATTCCTTGACAAGAACAGGGTCGAGGGTTCAGGGTTTAGGAAGCAGGGTCCACCGGATCCATGTAGGGAAAGTAGCAGGTCGGGCTCTGTAGGAGTTCAGCCTCACAAGAGGTGCTGGAATAGTTGGACTGTAGTTCGGATGTGCATTATCGTAGTAGGTTACAGGGGCTCGAGGATCAGTACTAGTTCTGCCGACCCAGCTTGCCTGTGATGTACCGAGTTCAGAGTTAGGATACCCTAAACCCTAAACCCTAAACCCTAAACCCTAAACCCTAAACCCCAAGCCACCAATGTAACCGAGACTTTGCGATGTGAGATTACATATGATTATTCTTGGGGGTTGGGGGGGGGGCTCCCACGTTAGTAGAGGAGGCAAAGCTGACCTATGTTAGTCTCCATTATGGTTCCTCTGCTGTTGGGGGTTACCTTCTCGTATCCTAAATGTAGAACTCGCTAGGCAGGAACCAGGAACCACGATTGAGGCTCTAAGCCCTAAGCCCTAAACCCTGCACCCCTAAACCCCTAAACCCCTAAACCCCTAAACCCTAAACCCTAAATTCTTGCAGCTTCTATATATAAAGCTTACCTTTTTAGCGCTTAGTGTTTGGGGTTCCTTCTTATAGCTTCTATATAGAATGCCTCGAGGTGGCAGGTTTCTCGGGCCGCAGGTAAACCCAGGCCCTAGCCTAGCAACCAAGGGTGACTTAGGAATCCAGATCTCCAAGCCTCTTGACACCATGCTAGCTGGATTCTCCTCAGGAGCACTGTCATGCTTACTATAGTATAGCAGAAGGGGTTATATTATGTATAGTACTAGATCTATGTTGATTCTGAGGGCCTCCAGCCCGGGGTCTTTTCCATAAATCGTTCAGGGGCATGCGTACGGTGCGCAAAGTGTTGCAAAGCTTATAGGCCACTTGGTAAAAGTGTCCTCGAGGCCAGAGAGTTTAGGGTTTCAAGGGTTAGGGCTCAAGACTTTAAGTATGTGTTGATCGCGTCGAGGTCCAACGAGAGCTCCGGGATGTCCAAAAGATATATGCAACGACGGCCGCTTGGTGAAGTTAAGGGTGCTGCTAGGCTGGTGCAGTGATGAAGTTCTAACTTAATCCGCCATGATCTGCTGTTGGCTTTCAGGGCAAACTCTTTACTGAAGTTTGTATCCGACATCACACATCACGTATAAAGCTTGCGTTCTGCATCAGGGAGTCCCCAAGATTGGGGTTCAGGGTTGACAGCTGCGGGCTGAGGATCCTTTGGCCGGGAAGGTATAGCAGACATCCTTCCCCTAAGGGTCCATGTACCTAAATAGTAGATACTTTGGCCTTAAAGTAGTACCTATTTGGGTACTTTGGGGCCAAAGTATCTACTATTTGGGTACATGGACCCTTAGGGTTCTGCATGCACCATCCCAGGGTGCCCTGTGTGAAGTTGGACTTGGATAGCTGGCGCCGGGACGAGCCTAGAGCGCAAAACCGAAAGCTTTCGCCCAAGGCTCGAAACCAAAACAGCACGTAGTAGGTCTGCACATGTCGGTCCAAAGTAGGCGCTCTCTCTGTAAGTTTGGTGTCTCCAGGCTGTAGAGAAGAAGCGCAAGACCAGATCAGGCAGCCCCAGTCCCAAACCCGAAGCCCTAAATCCCGTAAATTAGGGTTTAGGGTTTAGGGTTTAGGGTTTAGGGTTTAGGGTTTAGGGAGCCATGGATCCCCAACCACAATACCCTAAGGGTCCAAGTACCTAATAATCATATACTCTCCCAAATATTAAGCTAGAATACTACTATCCGTAACCAAAGTACCCGATTNNGGGTCCTTTGGACCCTTAGGGATATATACCCCCAAATTCCGTAGCTCTCAACATGGTAGTTCTCTAAATTTTGCTCCCTTCCTAGGTCCCCCAAACCCTTATGAAACCGAAAGCCTGATCCTTCACTATAAACCTGACAATTAATCCCGAGACCCCTAAGACCTAAACCCTTATGAAACCGAAAACCGTCTAGAGATGGACAGGCTTCCTTCGGCGCAATGTGTGAAGGCGGGCGCGTCGTGACATGGCCTCGCGCACAAGACCCTGCGGCCGCCCGCATCCGGGTTTAGGACGGTTACTATAGGGGTTTAGGGTTCAGGGTTTAGGCTATAGTATAATGGCCCCAAAACCCTATGGCTCCTACACGACTGTCATAATTACAAAGGGCTTTGGGAGTTAAAAACCAAGGTTTAAGGGTCTAGGGTTTTGAGTTTAGAGCGAAGTAATATTCGGGATTAGAGGTTTAGGCTTTACCAAGACCTGCACAGCCGCGAAGTCCAGGAACCTATCCAGTGGGAAGACTGGGTGCTGGGTTCGATCCTAGGGTTTAGGGTTTGGGACAGGAACCCACAATGTCGGTAGCTGGACTTCTAGGCGCAGCTTTTAATGCGGACTGGTTCCGCCAATTGTTTAGACATTGCTTTAAGTTGTGCTAGCCGCGCTGGTTCTCGGGAGGACTGCTTTGATATGGGAGGTTCGAAAGAAACGGGCCGCAGTATGGACCCTAATTGGCAGGGTCCTTACCACCCTAGGAATTCAGGCTTATAATCTTGCACTCCTCCAAATACTAACCTACGTTACACCTACAAAGATGGTAGGCATGGGGGGCCCAACCGAAAAACCCATATTAGGGTTTAGGGTTTAGGGTTTAGGGTTTAGGGTTTAGGGTTCAGGGTTTAGGGTTTAGGGTTTAGGGTTACACAATTCCCTTGGAAGCCTTTGTGGAACCCTTTGTATCAGGTCCTTGCAATCTTTAGACATGTGAGAGTATCCAAGCCCCATACAAATACCGCAGACCTTTGATGACTGAGCTCCCTCCCTGTTATAGACCCAGAGGGTCCTAAGTACCTATATATAGTAGAATGTAGGGTTTCTTTTTTCGGAATTACTATTATGATTTGGGGAAGATCCCCTAAGCCCTAAGCCCTAAACCCTGAACCCTAAACCAATCATAACAGTACCTGGGGCTCTTTGGGAGGGGCGAAAGGTCTTAACGTCTTCATGTCACCGAAGCAAGGGGGGTGTTGAATCTTCTGGGACCCTCAAACCCTAAACCCCTAAACCCCTAAACTCTAAACCCCTGAAGC
>CAJNDV010033503.1:18470-34718 GCA_905221635.1 Symbiodinium sp. CCMP2456 | reverse complement strand
CCGACCTACCGACCTACCGACCTACCGACCTACCGACCTACCGACCTGCCGACCTACCGACCTACCGACCTACCGACCTACCGACCTACCGACCTACCGACCTACCGACCTACCGATCTACCGACCTACCGACCTACCGACCTACCTACCTACCTACCTACCTACCTACCTACCTACCTACCTACCTACCAAACTACCTACCTACCTACCTACCTACCTACCTACCTACCTACCTACCTACCTACCTACCTACCTACCTACCTACCTACACACGTGCAAACATACACGAATACAGGCATGCATAAATCGATCCATAGACTCGCAAACACAGATGACGCATGCAGGAATAATAAAGACATACATACATACATACATGCACACATACATACATACATACATACCTACATACCTACATACCTACATACCTACAAACGTACATACAGACGTACATACAGACGTGCGGACGACATACATACGTACGTACATACCTACATACGCGCGCACGTACATACATACATACATACATACATACATACATGCAGACATGCGAAACCCACATACATACAGTACATATACATACATACATACATACATACATGCATGCATGCATGCATGCATGCATGCATGCATGCATGCATGCATGCATACTCCATCTTCTTCCTCAAGGTGGAAAGAATCCGCGCTGCGATGAAGGCATTAATCTGCCGGCATCTCCAGGATGCGTACTGGGTATTCAGCACCCTCTCTGCTCCGAACCTATCTGCAGAACGCACTGTCAATCGTTATGAACACGATACGAGTCGCAAACGTACAATACACTAGAGTAGCGCCTGACCAAATCAATCATGCATCCGTCCGGCGTAAATCTCGCCATGTGCGACAGATGCGCATGTGTCTGCGTGTAAATCTCCTGGACGGGACCTGTAAGCCTCCTGTTTCCAGTATGTGTACCGTTGATGATCCCATGTAAGAAGAAGTCCAAACCGATAGCACGTCCGGATAATAAACATGAGCACATAAAATAATACAGCATGGATAACACTACACTCCAAGCAAGTTTGCTTGTGGATAGCAGGCTAATGATTAGCGGCTAATGACAACTGCAGCAAAACTTGAGCCGCTTCACTTCGTCTCAGAAAAAACAGGTAGGCATTCACGCTGATGTCATGGGATTCGGACTCCGAAACTGGCTGTGCAACTTGGTATACATGCATGCATGCATACATACACAATTAATAGTTACATACAGGCAGGCAGACATGCCGACGGGCAGACAGAGACAGACAGAGACGGAGAGAAAAGGCAGACAGAAGACAGACTGACTGACAGACAGACAGACAGAGACACAGACAGAGAGAGACACAGACCCAGACACAGACAGACAAAGTGACAGACAATACACAGGTATATACTCGTTGGAACATGTAAACATGCATACAAACGTCGTGTGTGCAAGCACATATACACATGCATGTATGTGTATGTGTGTGTGTATATATAAGTATATATAAATATATATATATATATATACATATATGCGTGTGTGCCCATGCAAATACACACACAGGTGCATGTAGATGCATGCATGGACAGATACTCGAGAGCCCATGGCCAATGGCATCAAAGGCGCAGGGAGGCATCCAGTCAATGGGTTCATGTCCTGGGTCCCTGCTGGAGCTATAATAAAAATGATCATTTTTAATCCCCATTAGGTTTAATTATAACAAAAATGTAAAATTCCTTATTAGGTTTAATTATAACAAAAATGTAAAATGGTATCCAACAAGGACCCAGTGTCGAAGCTTTCGTAGATCTTCATGGTGCGCTTCTGAAGCAGTGCTGGGTCCTCGTGGTTAGGGTTTAGGGATGTTCGGGAGTCGAGGTTTTGCTTAAACATAGGTGGAAGGCAAAAAAGTTACAATAGGATAGAAAAGGGCTTGGTGCAATCATGTTGAAAACATGCATGGGGCCAGATCTGGAGTATGCTTACCAATGGTGTTATGGCCCAAACCTCGAATGAACGATGTATCCTTCGAGCTCAAGACACAAAGTGCTTTCTGGAATATATGGGGCTGGAAAAGTAGTCATGTTATCCCGTTGTAGTTCGCTTAGGGTTTAGGGGTTAGGGTATGCCAAGGCCCTATTCCATTTGTTAAGGCCCCATACTAGTACAGCACTGCATGCAACGACAGATCAAAGCCAACCTAGGTTGAAGGGTGGAGGGCCTCCGTTCAACCATACCTAGATCGTTCAGTAGGCTTGGGTACTTCTCGAAACCCATACCAGCTGACTTAACTGAAGTATGTTGCAAGATCTGGGCAGCCTAGACCCCCTAAACCCAAAACCACAAAACCATATCTGCCCGAAAGCCGAAGAACCCCACCAAATGGGCCTGCCGCT
This sequence comes from Symbiodinium sp. CCMP2456, assembly GCA_905221635.1. Taxonomy (NCBI): domain Eukaryota; class Dinophyceae; order Suessiales; family Symbiodiniaceae; genus Symbiodinium; species Symbiodinium sp. CCMP2456. The sequence continues at coordinate 32,318 of CAJNDV010033503.1, read as the reverse complement.
GAAGATTCTACCCTTGGTCCCAAACCCCTGCCCTAAACCCTAGCCCTAAACCCTGAACCCTAAACCCTAAACCCTAAACCCTAAACCCCTAACCCGAAGTCCCAAACCCCGAACCCTGAACCGGTTACCCCAGGTCCCAAGCCCTCTGAGCCCTGAAGCCAGACGCTCATGCCCCAAACCGAAGTAAGCCTTACGGTTTGGGGTCTAGGGTTTAGGGTTTAGGGTTTAGGGTTATAAGCCTTGTGGTCGAAGGTGGAACCCTTGAAAGTTGAAGTTGCGAAGTGGCATCTGCAGTAGACGTGGGTGCGTTTTGGGCTCCATGCTTGCATCTTTGGCGGGTGTCCTCTTGGGGATGTTCATAACGATGAAACCATTAAATATGCAGTAGGAACCATCCTGCTTCACATGCCTCGGGCCGCCTAAACCCAAAGCCCCAAAGCCCCAAAGCCCCAAAGCCCCAAAGCCCCAAAGCCCCAAAGCCCCAAGCCCTAAACCCTAAACCCTAAACCCTAAACCCTAAACCAAAACCCCCAAACCCTAAACGCCCAAACCCCTAAACCCTAAACCCTAAGGAGAGTTTGGGCTTGGGCTCCGCGATCTTCTCTTTCATATCAGCCAGCTTTGGGGCGAGCATCTTGTTCAGCGACATACTCCTCCGCCAGGTTTAGGATTTAGGGTTCAGGGGTTTAGGGTTTAGGGGTTTAGGGTTTAGGGTTTAGGGTCTAGGGTTTGGAGTTTGGGGTTTAGGGTTTTGGTGAAGACTTCAGCCGGAAGGAAGTCTGGGTCCAAAGCCATCAGCGCAATTTCCAAAACACCCAACATATATAGACGCTAAACGCTAAGTGCGGGGGCATATTATACCCTAAACCCGTATAACTAGATTAAAGAGCCCTAGGGAATGGCATAACCGATTACTCCGACCTCTGTGCTGCTAGGGGGTCAGTGTTTGCAGTGTGGAAGACTTACAGTTTTGGGTTGAGGGTACGAGGGCATTGGGGTTTAGGATGTTCGGTCCTCCTATCCTCCCCCTCCTGCTACTGCTACTGCTACTGCTACTGCTACTGCCACTGCTACTGCTACGACTACTACGACTGCTGCTATTACTACTACTACTACTACTACTACTACTACTACTACTGCTACTGCTACTGCTACTGCTACTGCTACTACTCCTCCTCTGGAGTAGCTTGGCAACTCTTGGTGAGAAAGATTGAGAAAGCATGTGTCGACAGGCTCTGAAGCTTAAACCCTCAACCTGAACAATAAACTCTGGGCTCCAAACCCTACTGCACGCCCAAAGTTATTATGAACGTTTCTTGTGTTTTACACAGTCTTGGTTCGGCAAGATGAATCGGGCGCTGTTATGCCAATCCGTTCGGTGGCAACTGGAGGGCGGTATCCTGACAAAGAAAAGAAAATTGTAAAATGTAGGTGTTCTCAAGTTCAAACATCACAGTCACCACACACACCTTTTGCAAGGTAGAGCCACGACTACCGTTCACTATCCTCCTGACAGTTGCTGTTCTCTTCCGCTTACTTGCAAGAAAAATGCGCCAGGAATCCTAAAAAGGGCAACAATACTGATTCCTAAAAAGGGCGACAATACTACTGCCAGTTCTTTGTGAAGCGACAGGCTTCGGCTTTATCATTCAGAGCCACGAGGCCTCAAACGAATCCGATACTGCCTGCAGTTGCGATGTTCCCCTGGGTTCATTGCACAGGCTGAAAGGAGCCAGGCGTTAGGCCTAAATTTGAAGGTCGAGGGTGACTGATGGGTCAGGGTTTCTTGTTGAATTCTTCGGATTTTTCTTTCTCTCTGTCAAGATCGCGTCCTCAACGACGGCTTCTCCAGTGGGTACATCAGCACCTTGTCGGATGGGAGATTCGGCAATGGAAGGTGGGGAGTGGGTTAGGGTTAGGGTTTAGGGTTTAGGGTTTAGGGTTTAGGGCCTCCGCAAAGGTCTGCACAAGTCCTCTTGAAGACGAGACACGACTGCAGGAAGGCATGGGGCTCAGGCTCAGGACCTAGGATTTAGAAGCTGTTTGAGCGCCCGGCATATCCAAATCCCCCAAAGTGCCCCCCAAACCGAAAACCCCTGAACCCGTAACGTGCCTTGATGAGACAGGTATAGGCCAGGACCGCCCAGCCAAATGCTTGCTGCAAGCCAATGAACCGGAGGCCTCTTACTGTTTAGGGTTTTCGATTTGGGTTCAGGGTTTAGGGTTTAGGATTTAGGGTTTAGGGTGTAGGGTTTTGGGGCTTTGGGCTTTAGGGTTTTAGGGTTTGAGGGTTGGTGGTTTAGGATTAGGCTTGGGATGCGAACTTTGAAAGTCTGGCGTTAAGGCGTTAAGGCTTTAGGGCTTACAGGTCTAGGGCGCGCCGAGGGCATCACGAGCAGGTCTCACAAATCTCTGTGTCTTGGTCTGACAGCCTGTACACCCTAGATGGAAATACCGTGTCCCGTATCCAGGGCACTGGTGTACCACGGTCTACAGCGTTTTGGGGCTTCTAGGGTTTAGGATGAGGATTTGGCGGTTCAGGCTTCTCGGGTTTAGGGACCAGAGATGAAAGTTTCAGGTAAAATGTAGCGGACACAACACTTGGAAGAGGGTCTTGGGTTGTAATAAACTTACACTCAAACTGTCTGAGGGAGAGGAAGGTAGTTTTACTGCCAACTATTCCGAGGATTGAGCTTCAGGTTTTCGAGGCCTCGGCCAGCTCAAGGGTTTAGGGTTTAGGGTTTAGGGTTTAGGGTTTAGGGTTTAGGGTTTAGGGTTTAGGGTTTAGGGTTTAGGGTTAGGAACTTCAAAGCAAGATAACCCAAATTGCACCCGAAGCTGTAAGCAACAAAAACCAGAATCCCAGGACCCCTCGCAAGAACGGTTTAGGATTCGGGGTTCGGGCTTCGAAAGCAAAGGCCTTGATCCAGGTTCTTGATCATCTGCGCCTGAAATCCGCACGCTGCGTTGAACCAGTTGTCCTGGACTGAACTCACAAGGTTTCCCAGGCCCTAAACCCTTCACCCTAATCCCTTTACCCTCAACCCTCAACCCTGAACCCTGAACCGTAAAAACCCCAAAAACCCTAAAAACCCTAAAAACCCTAAAAACCCTAAACTCTAACTCAGACTTAGGGGCTAAGAGAAAGGGCCCCGGGGCTTAGCGGTCTCCGACCCCCCTCCCGGTCGATCCTCGAGGGGCTTCTTGCTGGCCAGGTCAATCAAAACCTCGCAGGGAGTTTGGGTTGAGGGTTTATGGGGTTTGGGTTTAGGGTTTAGGGTTTAGGGTTTATGGAGCTTTGGGGGTATTAGGGTTTGGGGCTTTAAGAATTCAGGGCGTGGGAGGTTTGGCTGTGGTTGGGGGACTGACTTACGGTCACGCCGGAGACCAGATCCTGAACCCTGAACCCGAAAACCCGACCCTACACCGCAAAAGTTTTAAGGTTTGTGGCACTCGCCGACTTGGAGGCATGCCGGCTTGGGTGCTTTCAACTCGGCCATAGCCGCCATAGCCGGTTTAGAACAGACCATGAGGACAGGATTTTGAGGTTTAGGTGTCCGGAGTACTGGAGCGATACACGTTCGGCGCGGGCGCCCACGCACGCACACAGACAGCCAGGCAAACAGATAGACGGGCAGCCACACACACGCACGAACACCCACACACACACACACACACACCATGTATATGTGTACATATATATATATATACACATGTACACGTACATATGTACACGATCGCGTAACATGCTGTAGTATCGTTCAGTATACCTTGCTGCATTATGTCCTTCAGGCCTAGGTATCTAAATTGCAGAAGAAACTCCCTCAGTCCGAAACTTGCCGCAGCCCTTCGGGTTTAGGAGCTAGAAACCCCAACCCTCACACGTGAATACCTTTACGGCTTTGGAGTAACGGCCTCTCCATCCGCACCGTAGAGGTACTTCACATTCGGATCCAGCACAGGAGACTGAGCAGCAGCCGTCGTCAGAGTCGTGACATCCTGGCTTCGCGACGAGCTCTTCTGAGCTTTGGCTTGTGCCACAGGCTGGTGTAGGTCGAGGGTCTATGATTATGATTCAGGGTTCAGGGTTGTTTTGGGGGTCCATCTTGCTTGGGCCCGTCTTTATCGTTATTCGCCCTTGTTAGTGACTTAATGCCTGGGCTAAAAGCCTAAACTCGAAGCCGGGGCCGCAGAGTTTTCAGGCTGCCTCCCGGTACCCTAAACCCTAAAACCTCGCTCCGTGTTCTGAGGGTTGCACATTGACGTATTGCACCAAATCACAAACCTTCAACGCCGAAACCTTGAAACACCCCTTGCCCCTCCTTCCGAACCCTCAAGCCGTAAAGTACGTCCCAGAAGCCAGCAAACCCAACTTCGATCCGCTTCCGAGGCTCCGCGTTTGGGGCCTGCGACGGGAAACCTGTGGAAGCTTTCGAATTTGAGCCTGGAATCATTCCGAAGTCCAATTGCCAAGTCCGAAAACCAAAAACATATACTATACATACTATATATGCGAAATATACGATATATACGATATAGGCTAAATATATATATATATATATACAATACATATGTACTATATATATATATATATATACTATACATATATATATATATATATAGTGTGTGTATATATATATACTAGATATATGTATATATACTATATACTATATACTAATATATACTATATATATATACATATACTATATATGCTCTGTGTACTGTATATATATATATATATTCTATGTGTATAAATATATATATATACACATATGTAATATATACATATACTGTATATACGTGCAATTTATGGACTTTCTATACTACAATAAAAAAACATATCAAAATATAATATAGCATGGCACAGTGCAAATCCATACAATATACTTTAACATAATATGGCATACTATAACATAATCTAACATAGTAGAATATGATATAACCGAGTATAACACAGACATTTGTAAAACAGTATATTTCATTGGAATTTCAATATAACATAACATGATATAATAAAGTTCTCAAAGAAAATAATAATAATAATATACGTAATATTACATAATATAATAAGATATATTACAATATAGTATAGTAAAAAGAACATAATAAGATGTAAGATAGTATTTTACAATATAGTATAGTATAATAGAATATAATACAGTATGATATAAGATGGTATACTTTCGTATAGTATAGTATAGTATAGTATATAACATAGTAGAGCATAACAAACCTTGACATAACATAATATAAATAGACTATAATATGAAAATATATTGTAATATAAGACCAGATCAAAATCATATAATGTAGACATAGTATAGTGAAATGAAGTTTAATAGAGCCTGATATAATGATTTAATGTAATATGACATGATATAACTTAGTGCAACATAATGAAATAAAATGCAATGCCATATAACGGAATATATGCATATATACTGTGTTTTATTAAGTAGATGCACACACACACACACTATATACGATGTGTATATATATATATGTATATATTATATACCATATATATATATATGTATATATATACTGTTTATACTGTATATACTATATATACTATGTATAATATATACTATATATGAGATACATATGCATATATATATATATATACACTAGATATACTATATCTACTCTATATATATATATACTGTATATACTATATACACTATATATACTGTACACACTATATGAACTGTATACACCATATAGACTGTATATATGTGTATATATACACGTGCTACATGTACCCTGTACTATGTATATCACGAAATGCTTCCAACAATGATCGCAACAACGCCAAGAACAGCAGCAACACCAACACAAACACCAACACCAACACCAGCGGCAACAGCAACAACAACGCCACAACGGCAACCGCAACAGCAAGAGCAACAACAACAACAACAACAACAACGACAACAACAACAACAACAACAACAGCAACAACCATGCAACCGCAACCGCTATCGCAACCAGGACGACCTGACACCCAAACCAAATCCATGTTACAGCTTGCCGGCCACATCGGCTCTATACACACGAAGTACGAACCCTAAAAAAAAAACACACTGTTCCCTATCTAGGACTTCAACACGTAAAACAAAAAAGGGGTCGTCCGCGAGGTACTCAGCCCGAGGCATGTTGAGGGGACGGCGAGGATACTTCAGTAAAACACAAGCAAATCCCAGACCCGAAATACCCCAACATCTCAGGCACGAGCCCCCTCAGAAAGGTCAAAGCCCCGGCTCCTTCAGCGTGTCGAAGTCGAAGCTGCTAAGGCTGTGGGCCGTATCCGGATCGACCCGCCGGGCAACAACCTGGCCCGATCTGCCACGGCCAAGCAGCCTCAGACGATGGAAAAACGATGATTTTCGCTTTAAAAAAATCCAAACCCGAACGCTTTGAAACGCTGAAATCTGAACCCCCAAAAACACTCACGCACTAAAGCCTGCACGTGCAGGTGGGAACGGATGTGGGTCGAAGGGCGTGCTGAGGTCTTTATGATGAAAATGGTTTTCTTTCCAAGGGGATCCATACGGGTTTCTAATACACGGGCTACCATCAGGGTAAAATATCGAGGCCTTTAAATTAGAATAGGGTTTTTCGGGGCATGCTATGCTATGCTATGCAATATGTAGTGATATTATTATAGGAACTGCTGAGGAGGTGCATTGTCACAATTATTATTCAGACTTGAAAAAACCTGGTTCCGACATTGTGTCTACTTCCGGTGCGGTCTGATGCATTCCACAGGCTCTTGCCGTGTCTGCTGCTTACAAGCCCTTTGAAACCCCTATATAGTTATATTGCAACTCGCCCCAAGCCCAATCTTAATTAGCTCATGCCTAAGACCCTACATAAACCATGACAAAACAACGCCGTAATATAACCCTTCTCTGACCCCACTATAAGCCCCTGTGCTCCTTGGTTAACGCCGCTACATCGTCTTGTCCTTTCCTGGCCCTAAACCCTAAACCCTAAACCCTAAACCCTAAACCCTAAACCCTCTTTCAGATCCTTAGGAAAGAGGCCTTTCAGGCTTTGCGGACCTTGGGGCTCGGGGTTTACCCACAGGCCGCATGGCAGTTCCTGTTTGGGATTACCTTATGGGATTCTAACTATGAACCCCAAAAGGAACTACTGTGGGGCCTACGGGTAGAGGTACAGGGTCTCTCCAAGCTTTCATGGCTCATACATGCGTTTCCCGGACTTTCAGCGCAAAGAAAGCCACAAACTCAATGCCACAAGGATTTCGGGATTTCGAGGAGCTTAGAGAAATCGGGGTCTCGATCTATAGGTTCCAAGTAGACTTCTAGATAGCGCTCGATGGAGTTAACGTAGGGGCCTCAATAATTGCCTGTACTTTTTTTGTTTTTTTTTTGGAGGGGTGGTCCTTATTATGACTATAGTCTAATATACTCCAAGTACCTATTCTAATGATTGAGGCCCCTATATTATGCTAGTGATCCTCGCCGCAGTGCTCGCTAAGCCCTCGGACCCTTCAAGTAGACCCGTTACCGCTAGCAACCCTAGTATCATAGAGTATAGTACAGCATAGTGTAGTACAGTATAATGTAGCATAGTATGGTATGAAGCTTACAAACCTTCCTAAACCCTATACCCTAAACCTGATCCTTCGAGTATCTTCGAGCAGGATCCACCCTCGATCTTGGCCGAACTGCTGGTTCCCGGCGCAGAAGGCAGCGCTCCATCCTTTGGCCGATTTCAATGGGCGTCTATCACAGGGGACGAAAAATCTCAACAGGGTTTGGGGTATACAGTATACCATAAGTATATACGAGGAGGGACTAGAAAGGTTTTCTATTGAGTCCGCGTTGGAGGTTTAGGGCATCAGGGGTTTTAGGGAAGGGCTTTACGGATTCTGAGGGCGCTGGGGCTTAAGTAGGGTTCTAACTGGAGCCCTGTTTAAGGCTACCCTGTTTACACCTGTGTAGAGCTTGCTTAGTACGTCTCTGGAGCTGCAGCCGAAACCCCCTAAAAATTTGAATTCCTTGTGACCGCCCTGTTGGCACCCCCTACGCCTGATATGGCCCGTTCTGAACAGGCGAGGGTAGGGCTTAGAGTGGTCGGGTTCAGTTTGAGTCGCTGTTGTTGACAGCTTCAGCCCTGAGGCAACCAAGGTTTGAGGGTGAGGCCTGACCCTAAACCCTAAACCTTCCCTAACCCTAAACCCGAAACCCTAGACCCTAAACCCTAAACCCTACCGAGGTGAGGCCCGACTGAGAGACCTCGCACGAGTCTAGGCTTGGTATGGGGGACGAAGCGCTCAAAACCAGCTCTTTAGAGGCTACCATGGCAGTGGCTTTAGCGTTTGTGGTTTAGGGCTTAGGCCCTGCTAAATTTTGCTGCTGAACACTTGCAAACTTTCCATCACCACGCAGGAGGCCAAGAAGGACGATCCCGATCCCAGGAACCACCCTACAAAGCCAAAGCCGGTTATAGGCTTTTCTATAATCAGAAAGGGTTTTGGCATATATAGTTATACCCAGGGGCTAGATTGACTCCCTAACCGCCTGGTATTGGAAAAACGTCCGGTTGTCTCGCCTCCCCAAAGCAAGCACGAACTTCTGGGCCTTAAAGCCCACTGATATTTCCAACGTTAAAACCCAAAACCGGAAACCATCATCTTATGCTGACACTACACAGCCTGAACCTCAAATCCAGAACCCTACATCCCAAACTATAAATCCAAAACCCCAGGCCCCAAAACCGCTCAAACCCAAAAGTCCTGAAGCCTAAAACCCCAGACTCTAAACTCAGCTCCGCCCCTCGGCGGCGCCAGGCCTTCTCGACATGCGGCGCAGAGCGCCAAGCACAACACCAGCGACTCCCCCCGGTTCCGCAGCCGACGCGTCATGGCGTCCCAAAATTTGCTAGGGTTTAGGGTTTAGGGTTTAGGGTTTAGGGAGCTTTGCTTAGCACGCTTATGACTATGACTGTTGATCAAGACTATCTCGGCTAGGAATGGAACCACTGCAATGCTCATAATAGCAATAAGCTCAGGCTGGGGTAAACCCTAAACCCTCAACCCCAAAAACAAAGCCCTAAACCTCTTCTTACGCAGCTGTTGACGGCTCCATGCTCCGGGTGGGGTCTGAGTATCGGATGTAGAGCTGAAGACTTGGAAATATAGAATTGAGCTTCCTGTGCGTTTGGGGGGTCTAAGGTTAGTTCGTAGTCTTTAATCCGTCCGTCTGACGACTCTGACTGAATCCACAAGCGTCGGCAGTTCCAAAAAGACCCTGGCCCTGTCGCTTTCGTGAGTTAATTACGGCTTTAGGTTTTCCTGCTGAGGGCTGCGGGTTAAGGCTGAGGGTTTAGGGCTTAGGGGGTTTAGGATCTAGGATCTTGTCTTGGGTGTAGTTCAACTTCTTGCGGGCTGCATAACTAGCTTCGGAATTTAGCGGTTTATGTAGGTTTCAGGATTCCAGGGCTTACAGGCCTTAGGGGTGAAGAAAGGGGCCACAAATATTTCTTTCTTGGGTTTGCCAGGGGATACTGCACCCAAACCCAAACCCTAAGCCACAGGCTTGGGGCTAAGTATTAAAGCTTATGAGCCCCGTTTTACCAGGAAAAAAGCCTTATAAAACTGAAAAACCCTGCGAAGTCTTGAAGCTTCCGAGACCCATTTTACCATGTAAGGCCTTATAAAACTGAAAAAACCTAAGCCCCTTAAACCCGAAACCCTAAACCCTTAAACCCCAAACCCTAAGCCCCTTAAACCCCTGCTAAGTCCTAAACCCTAAACCCTAAACCCTAAACCCCAAACCCTGAGCCCCTTAAACCCCTGCTAAGTCTTGGGAAGCTCTCCTCTCGGACGTAGTCGGCGCACCGGGCCATGACACTTCCAACGATCTGCTGCACCACGGGGACCTGGTTGGGCTCGGGGTTCCTTAGGGTTTAGGGTTTAGGGTTTAGGGTTTAGGGTTTAGGGTTTAGGGTTTTCAAAGTTTGGCTGCAGGGTTTTTTGTTTTTGAGGACCGGGAACGGTGGGGGTCTCCGAGAATAGGGGACCCTAATATAGTACCCTAAATAATAAGATCCTTATTATAAGGACCCCAAAATAAGGTACCCCTTATTTTCGGAAACTCCCAGGGGGGGTTTAGGGTTTTGGGATCTGGGTCGCGGGGTTCGTCAAGGTCTCAACACATCGCAGTGGCTGCAACTTCCAGGGCCTGGGTTCAGGGCTGCGGCTCTTTTGGGGATTCATGAATCCTCCTAAACCCTAAACCCTAAACCCTAAACCCTAAACCCTAAACCCTAAACCCTAAACCCTAAACCCTAAACCCTAAACCCTAAACCCTAGCCCTGAACGATTTACATGTCTTGGGGCTCTGGGTGTTCAAGATTGGGGGTACATGCCTTCTGGCATCCAGCTTTTGGGGTCCCTGCACCCTTACTCTGAGCCGAAATCTGTGTCTGCACCGGGCAAGTATAGTGAGGTTGTTTGGGGGATGCAAAGAAACGAGCAAACTCCATAGCGACACCCAAGTTTCAAAGGAAAAGCAACTGAAAACGACAAATCCCCGCCTAAACCGTGGGAACTGCTCGGCGTTTCAAAAACGCACACAAGTGCCTTGCCTCCAGCTCGGTTTGTTTCGCCAACTGCTGCAGGTCATACCTTTCGCGACACATGAGGATTTGATCTGTTGTCTGGTCGGACTATACGCAGAAGTGGTATTGCCATATGTATGATGAAAAGTTCGATGACAAATTACAATATGGGTGCGGAAGCAAGGCCCGCTATCCTGATTTTGGTCCTTCGTACGGCGACATTCATGAGCTTAGGCAAGTTCTGCTGTCCGTTCAATTGTTGCACTCGGTTGAAAATGCGAGCAACAACAGACACACGTTAACACCTTGTAAACAATGCGGTTCCGCATTGAGCTGTTGGAAAACGTTCCGTTCAAACCAAGATACCACTTCAGCTGCGCCTGCTGTACTTCCAGCACCTGCATCACTCAGCTTGAAATCAACACGGTGTGGTTTGGGCTTGGGATCTAGGCTCGATCACGTACTTGTGGGCTCAGGACAAGAGAACACGCTTGAGGGCTTCCGGATAAAAGTTGCCGGCATCACTGACAAAAGATGCGCAGCTTCTGTCTCATCAAATCCAATGCTCGGCATCATGCGTTCATCCGAAACGACAACAAAGGACAGGCATGAAAAGACCAAGGTGAGGCAGCACAGTCGTTCGTTCCCAACCCAAAATCATCCCTCCTCCCTCACCTGCCGGAAACACCCTCACAAATCTTCGACACGCCATTCATCACAACAAGCCGTAAGCTTTAAAATTACTACGAAGCCCATGCTCGGAACATGCAAGATACCACCCATGTGCCTGGGAGACACTGGCCTGCAACTTTTCCCGCCTGCGCACTGGCTGCTCTGCTTTCCGTTTAGGTAAGATCATCCACCCAAAGCCGAATCCTGAATGCCGAACCCGAAGCGTGGCCCTGGGAATAAAAATCAAAAAACTTAGGAATCGAATGTTTCTTGCAGAGGTTTCTCAAGTTTGGAACCGTCCGAAGATAGTTGGTGGCCAACCAAGAACTTTGCCGGGGCTTTATGACGCTTTGGGTCTTGGGCGTTTAAGGTTTAGGTGTCCTTCGGTCCCTTCCCCCGTCCGATGGTCATTTTCCTGCGAGCGTGACGCGTCTGCTGCCCCGCTTCCTGTACATATGAAGCTTGATGAGACTGCGGACTTTTTCACACCTTGCACATGGGGCTTAGATGGATTAAGGTTCAGGATTTGGGGTTAGGGTTCAAGGTTGAGGGTTCGTGCTCTGGCTTCATCCCAGAGGTCCATTGCACAGCTGCAGCTAGGCTTTCAAAAGTGTGGGGGTTGGGGAAAGGGCTCGACAGGATCTAGTGCTGCTTGGTGCATGCCGCATGCCTCGTCCTCAACATCTCTGCCGCGTGTTTTGGCCGACCTCATGCCAGGGCCATAAAGCAGAGATCACGCGCGTTGCAGCCTTCCGGGCGCGCTGCCTGCTGCAGCCCGCCCGGCATCCTAAGGCCCAGGGCCGGGACAGAGCCACTGAGTGAATTCCGAATGCCGCATCAGAACCATCATTATAAGTCCCCTTATTGGGGTTATACGTATAGTTACCTTAGTTATAACCCTACTTACTAAGTCCCATGATCCTTTAAGTATCTTCTCCGAAGGATGAGCGCAACATGACCGAAAGGAGTGTTCCCTCGGAAGTTTTCATTGCAGCTAACACTGGGACCTCACAACGGGCTTCGTTACGAGAACCTGACTCGAGATTGAGGCTGCATGCAAGCCCTGCACCCTCCAATCTTGACTCCATCGCTGACTCCAGATTACTCTGCGGCACAAACGGCACATTCATAAGTTCACAAACATCCTACTGTCTATTCATTCTAGGCTATGAACATCTTTTCGTAACTTTTTTGTGCTTAGTTATGTTTATAACGTCGTATACATCTATAGTGCTGAACCCCAGCATGCTACATCCTAAACCCAAATCCGAACATCAAAACATACCTTCTGTCATTCACCCATCCCACGTCCAAGAGTCCAAGCAATAGGTTCTGAAACTACGAAAACCCCTTAACCCTCAAACCCTAAGACCCGCGTTTGAATCCTATGGACCCAAGTTCCTTAACCCCGAAACCCTAATGACCGAAGTTCTTGAACCCGTATATACGCATTAACCGCAAACGTCTCAAGTCCTAAAGCCCCCACACATCCTTAAGCCCTAGAGCCCTAAATCTTGAAACCATACGAAAGCCCTTGAACCCTTATGGCAACCTTATAGAACGCCGAATGCATGCTTATAGAATCCCATACGCCCGTTATAAGCCCCCTATGGACTGATACTATAGATCTCCAATGGTCCTCTTGCAGCAACCCTAAACCCTACATCCTACACTAAACCCATAAGCCCTGAAACCCTAAACTCTGCAAAACCATAAGCCGCAAATTCTAAACCCTAACCCATACAAACCATGAAACCCTAAACAAGCAAAACCCTAGACCCTGCACAGCCATAAACCTTAAACCCTCAAGGCAACTCAACCCTAAAACCCTAAACGCAAACCCCTAAACCTTAAACCTAAACCTTAAACCCTAAACCTTAAGCCCTAAACCCTAAACCTTACAGTGTAAACCTTCAGCCCTCAGGCTCAAAGCCCTAAACCCTGGGAGCTAGGATTAGGGGGACCCTATAGACCCTCTGAATAAGGTCCCTTTTAAGAGAGCCAAAAGTAGGGTTCAGAAGGGGTACCCTTTAAGGGGTACCCTTAATAATACTACCTAAACCCTTACAAACCCCAGCAGCATCCTTCTCGGCTCAGATTGCAGGTCCGCGGGCTGACCGCTCGGCGAGCAAGCCCTGGAAGTCTTAAAGGCTTTGAGTTTAGGGTTTAGGATGTAGGGTTTAGGATTTAGGGTTTAGGGTTTAGGGTTTAGGGTTTTGTTTAGGGCTTTAGGGTTGAGGGCTCTGGGGGTTTAGGGTTGAGGCTGTTTACGGATTGTGGTAGTTCTATGAGCCTTTGTATGGCTTTACTTTCCAAAGGGGTCTTCGGGAGTTCCCACGGATTCATATAAAATTGTCGCAAGGGTTGGTATAGAGGGTTCAATGAGGGGTTCTAGCCATTGTGGGTTTTGGGCTCAGAATTCGGACCCCTAAACCCTAAATCGTTCAGGTTGCTCAGTTTCTATGGGCTCATCACTTAGGGGCTGAGTACCCTAGCCCAAAAATAATGTTGTTCTTTGCAATGATTTTAGGGCTATAAGAAAACAAAAGGTTCCCTAAACCCTAAACCCTAAACCTTTAACTTAAA
>CAJNDV010033503.1:3230-18370 GCA_905221635.1 Symbiodinium sp. CCMP2456 | reverse complement strand
CCGGTGCCCAGCAGCTGCTGCGTATCCTCCAGAGCCTCGTCGTCCAGAATGGCCTGCGCTTCCATGAGCTCCTGAAGCACCGCTCCACCTATGAGCACCACTTCGTCACTCGACATCTCCCCGGACTTCCACTTGGCATAGAGACGCTCATAGTCCTGAAAGTCGATCCCTTCCAGCCCAATGGGCTGGTGTCCTCCCACATCATCAAGCTGTGTGTCGTCTGCGCGAGGCACCGGCATGTCCGGAGGAGTCGGAAGGGTCACGGGCTCTGTGGTGTGAATTTCCTGCTCGGCTCCATCTAGGCTTGCCATATGGTCCTCCAGTGTCTGTGAAGCCACGTGCCGCACAACGTCATCCTCCGCCTTGTCGTCCATCTGCCGTTCTTCATGCATTCCTTGAGCCGGCATCGTCTCCACATCATCTGGGCATTGCTCCCACTCCACCTGCATGTCCATCCGAAGAGCCGGAAGCTCACCAGCTCGGCCACACGGCAGCCGGAGTGTACGAGACACCCAGGGGCCACTGGTCGACACCGCTCCACCGATCTGGAGAACTAACGTTGCCCTCCTCCTTTTCTGTGGCGGGTTGCGCATGACCTCGGCCCATTCCCAATCTTCCCATTGCTTGTATCTCTGAGCATCCAGCCTCTCTGTGTCGCCTTCAGCTTCATGCATGAGACTCACCTGGTAGGCATTGTGGCTCTCTTCGTAGTCCTCGTGCTCAGCTTGTTGGCGTTCCCGTCTTAGCTTCTCCCGGTCAGCCTCTTCTCGCGCCTCTGCTTCATCCATGACCAGCTCCTCAATGCGCTTGTCCGTGATCTGATCCGGCCCATTTGGAGCAGACTCTCGCACCAGGGGAACGTTGTCAGTGGAGCTGGCCGCAGCTCCCGGCGCCTGCGTTCCAAACAGGCGCGACCACCACGTAAGCTGCCAGGACAAGTCCCCTGCCATGACGTCCTCACACGTCGGCTCCTGCATCCCCACCAGGAGCGCGATCAAGTCCTCTCGTTTTGCCCCATTTACCCGGGAGTCACACCTGAGTCTCGCGAGGAGGCCTTCCGCATTGGCTGTTCGCGTCGCCGGAGTCTGTGCAGCGAGGGTGTCCTGGAGGGCCATAAGCCTTGACTGCCACATTTCATCCTCTCCACGTCCAGTTCCCCGGGCCATTCCAGTCAAGGTTCGCTGCATAAAGCTGTGTGCGTCATCCTCCGCACCTGCGTCATTGCCCTCATCTACCGCCACGTCCACCAAGACCTCGTCCCGTCCGCCAGCATCAGAGGCAGCAACTCCCCTTTCAAATGCTTGTGTCACCTCCATCATCAGCATCCGCAAGAACCGGAGGAACGCCACCGTCATCATGGCTCTGTCCTGACTGTTGTATTGAGCCACTGTCTCCGTGATCATGGTCGCAGCGTACTCCGGAAGGAGGGGCCCCCCATTCGCAACCACATCAACATTGTCCATGAAGCTTTCAGCATCGATGCCCAGCAAGAACCTCCAAGCATCCACCGCTTGCGCTTCCTGCAGAAACGGATCGCTGCCCGACCTGCTTCCCGGAGGTCGTCCATCTGTGGAGCTGCTTGCCCGGCCTGCGTCAGGTGGAGGAGAACGAGGTGCAGGTAGCAGTCGTCTTGTTTCCGTCGTGACACAGACCCGAGTCTTGGGCATCGCCTTGGTTTTTGCCTTCCTCGGTTTCGGACTCCTGCTTCTCGACTTCGGCCTAGCGAGCCATCTTGGGTTCACCCCAGAGGTGTCACGACCTCCATCGCGTCGAGGACGGTCTCGTGAGTCGTCCCGGGTGCCCGGTCTTGTCCTTCTCCCAGTATCCATGAGTCCGGTCTCATCGGTGTCCTCCACAGTCTCCGGCTGAGCACGTCTTTCGGGAAAGCGCCGTTGTGGGGTACGAGACCGAGACCAACACAACCGGCTTCGTTCCTGTCTCTCATCCTCATACATCTGAGGCGGGCATCTCGTATCCTCGTATCCGTCCTCCGCCAAGTCCTGCTCCAGCTCCCTGTTCCACATAGCCACTGGACATGCCCGACGAAACCAGTGAAATCGAACCACATGAATTGTTTGCCTGGCCCAGTCTTCCAAGTTGTCCTGAGACGGGGGTCCATTCGCCGGTGGTGTCCATGCCAGCCGTCCTTCCTCCTCCACTGCCCTGCGGAGCCCATTCACCCATTGTGCCGCCACCTCAGTGAAGCGCTGATCATTTCTCCCCTGCAGCGTCAATGTCAGAAGGTTCTGCATTTCCTCCGAGTCAGCCCCCCTGCGCACTAGCTGCAAGCTGTCAGCACGAAGATGTTGGTACCACAAAGGCCCCTCACCCTGAATCTGATCATCAACAGCCGCTCCCGTGGAGAGGTGCATGAGGAAAGTCATCGTCACCCCGAGCAGCGAAGCTTCATCTGCAGCCTCCAGACTTGCTGTCCCGGTCGGTCGTCTCGGCGATCTCGAAGAAGACCCCCTGGCTGAGCCTTGTGATTCCCTCTCTCCACCGTCATATCCCGGGTACCCCATGGCGGTCATGTCTCTGGCAGTGGACCAGGATCCATCAGGCCAGACGTGTGCCGCATGAAATATCCCGTAGGGCACCGGCTCATCCGTCGGCCCCGCTGTCCGGCGCCTTGGCAACAGCGTCGGCGGTATGCTCGGCTCCTCTGGAGGCGGGTTCTGACGCTGCCACCCTGCAACGACCATGTCTACCCAGCTCTCCACATCCACCATGTCCTGCTCAAACTGGTCCTCGAGCTCTTCTTCCGCTTCATCCAGAAGTTCCGCCAACGAGCTTCTGGCATTCGCTTGGACCCTCTCCGTCGACCCTCTAACCCTGTGACGAAGTGTGGTCCTTGCCTCCCTCCCGAAGCCCAAAGCACGCAACCGAACATAAAGCTGCCTGATCCTCCTCCTCCACAGCTCCTCAGCATCGGTGTTCTCCGCAGTCAGGGCCTGTTGAACCTGTGTGGTAGTGGTTGAGGTCTGTCGCACATACATCTGCCACAGGCATTCAACAACGTTTATTGCCCACTCCCGGAAAACAGGAGGTGTGATATCACAGACTGCAGTGCCATCACATCCCGGGATCCCGAAGCTGAAGTCTTGCAGGATGGCATTACCCCAGTCACCAAACTCCCTGTCCACTCTTTCCTGCATCAAAGCATGGGCCATACCCACCGCAATGCAAACCGACCTGCCCTCCTCAAACCATCCCCAGAAAACTTCCTGGAGCTGCTCCCAATCAGCACGTGCATCCACCTGTGACATCTCACTCTGGAAGAGCATGATCCCGTCCAGCTCGATCGGGGTCGTGTAATCGTACACTGCGAGGTAGTTGAGCTCCCGCACACCTTGTTCGCGGTCCGGCTGATCGTCACCCTGTGCATGTACCATCCGTGCCCTGTCCCCCGACGACGTCTCCTTGTTGTTGTTCAGGGTCCTCGCCGCAAAGCAGCATCCACCCGAAGTCGATGGGGAGTCTGGCACATCCTTCACCGGTAAGCACGCTCCGCAGAGCGCTTCGCCTGCCCCTCCCTTGTCCCGGGTCGCGTAATTGGGCAAGTCCAGGGAGTTCTGCTCTCGCACACCTTCGTCGGCATCCGGCTGATCGCCGTGAGCACGGTGCGCAGCGTGAGCATCCGCTGAGTCATGAAGGGGGCCGCATCGGACGTGTCCGAAGACACCAGCGACCAACGCTGCACAAGCAGCGACATATGGAAAACACGGAAACATCATGAAAGTTTGCTCTCAGAGCAGGGCGAGAGTAGCTAAGACTACATCAATCGCTGTGAGTCCGGCCATGCAAGACAGCTTTCACAAGACAGCAACAGCGCAGGTAGCCACCATACACTCAAAACGAGGCGCCCCTGTACAGCCCCAAAACCGAATTACTTTGTTCGATGAGCATACTCTACCTAGAAATACTTTCAATGGCGGGTTGTCTCCCCGATGCCCACGGTAGGTCCTCCTTGGTTAGCCATCGCTGTTCTGCTTCCCTCCAGGCCATGCGATCCCTTGCGAGTTGTCTCCAATCACCCTTGGCGGCATCATGCATCTTAGCCTCGACCGACATGAGCCTGGCGTAGTGATGAACATGTTTAAGTCCCCAGGGGTTGCACTTTTCGTGCTCCCACCACGTCTTTGTCCGAAAGGAATCAATCACTGAGCTCAAGACCGGGAACGTGCGGTCTAACCCTCTTGCGCGATGTCCTGCGTACCGCCAATAGGCCTTCAACCACAACGTAGACCACCTCTCCTCGTGTGATCGGTGTAGTGCTGCCCTGGCAACCCGCCACGCCCGTCTCCTAAAGGCACCCCAATCCTCCCCGGGACCCCTAGAGATGCGCATCATCCACACAATGAGTTGAAGTTGCACCGAGTTCAAGTACCCCATCGCCCCGACATCCGGAGCCAAGGCGCCTAGGCACCAAAGTGCAGCTTGTCCGGCCGTACGCTGCATGGTAGAGATTCTTTTGGCAAGTCCACCCTTGGCCCTGAGCACATGCTGGATCTCCCAAAATCTCCCCCTAGCCCTGGTAGCCAGTGACGTGACAAGCTCCATAGAAGTGACCCCGACACGAAACTGCAAGCCCATGACCTCGAGGTACGGAGAGCATCGCAGCACCTGGCCCTGCAGTGAAAGCGTATACGGTGCCTTGCATTTAGGTCCGCAATACATTTGGCATTTGCCCAAGTTAATGGTAAGCCCGTACCGGCGCAACTGCTTGGCATATTCGGCCAGCTTCTTCTCCATCCCCTGGACCCCTTTGTTCCACAGACATCCGTCGTCCATAAACAAACACTCCTCCTCGCCCAACCCTTCGAAAAGCTTCTCTCGGCTATCCCACGAATGCAGTTTTCGTGTCTCTTCGAGGGCGATTTCCGCAATGAAGCTAAACATAGATGGGCTCTCCGTGGCTCCCTGTTTGATGCCCGAAGGCATCTCCAGTTGTGTAAGCCCCCAGGGTGTTTGCAATGTCCCCGTAATGTCCGCCATCAAAGCCGCCCAACACCCAAGCTCCGCACAGGGTCCAAGCCTCTCCGAAAGCCGCTCAAGTAGCATAGACCTGTCAACGCAGTCAAACGCCTTACTAAGGTCAACCTTCACGGCACAAAGTGGAGAGCCCCATTCCCTGGAGAGCTCAAAGATTCTGTGGATGCTAAAGAGGAAGTCGGCTGTCTGCCGATGCGGCGCAGCACACTGTGCAGGTGTGCGCGGTGCAATCGCCGGAGCCGTCCTTGTGAGAAGCATGCGTGCAAACAGCTTTCCCACTGCGCTCCCCATCGCAATCGGACGTAATTGCTTACATTGGGTGGGTGCCGGAACCTTGGGAAGCATAACGAGCAAGGGCTCATTCCACCGCTGTGGGACCACCTGAGTCACAAGAACCCGGTTGAACCATTCCAGCATGTGCTCTTCCCCTCCTGGTACACCCATAACTCCGACCAGAAGCTCCCGCGATGTTAGATCGATCCCCACGGCTTTCTGGGATTTGAGTAGACTCAGTGCATCCCTCATCTCCTCCACCGTGAAAGCCCGGATCTCCCCTACATACCTGTACTTCTGCACGTCGGGCGGCGACCCCTTGTAGACCCCTGCAAGGTGTTCGTGTACTGCATCATGAGGGTCCCCCTGCTGGGCGCTGGCAAACTCATCGTCCCAACCCGAGTTTCTCTTGGGACGACACGACTTCAGAGCTTGCCAATCCCCTTCACTGGCCCTCTTCAACCGGTCAGCCTCCCACATCTTCCTGGCCAGCTTTCGCATCCCTAGCGCCTGCTTCCATGCCTCCCGAGTCTTTGCCAACTTGGCTTTCCTGAAAGCACTCTTCACCTCCTCAGGGTCCCTGTATCCAACTCCGGGCTTGGGTTTAGTGCACTTCTTCGCAAGACCCTCGATAATGTGCTGGTTCATGTCGGTGATAACCCCTTCATACCCTGTCCAAACCCTCGGTCTCGTGTTGTTCCTGGGGATAACCCTGTGTGTCTTCAAAGTGAACTGGCTCTCGATGGTCTCATGGTCCGACCCAATGGAGTAGCATGAGTCAACGTGGATGGTAAGACCCTCCCTTCGAATATTGCGACACAGCATGTAATCGATCTGCTTCCCCTCTCTCCCCACCTGCCTTGGTCTGCTGGTAGGGGTATCCCACTGATCCCTGTTTGGTGGCACAAAGTCAAGGCCGGCCTCCACTGCATACCTATAAAAGATGTCAGCCTTGCCGTCCTTCCCTGATGCCTCAGTTCTTTCCCTATCACTCCACCAACGAAAACTGCTGTTCAGGTCCGCCTGCACAACAATTGGTCCCTGCTGTCGCGGCATCGATTTGAAGTGATCCTCGACCTCCGCTTCATACTCCCCTTGAGTGACCCCTGGACTGAAGTGCGCCGTACTAACCCAAAGAGCTTCACCGCTAGGAAGATGACGTAGGTGTAGCCACACCCCCCGACGAGTGCTCCGTCTACTAACAACGTTCCACACTGCCGAGTCAAATACCACACCGGTACCACGCCACATGCTCTTTGATCTGTACGTCACTACCTTGTACCCCATCACATTGTCACTCAACCACCCTGGCTTCGCTCTGGGAAACTCTTGGACAAGGAGGAGATCACTTTTTCCAAGGCCACTACCAGTGCTCTCCTCGATTGCCTTCGGCACCGAGGTGAAATCCAACCCTCCGATGTTCCAGCCGAGCACTCTGAAGCTTGTGTCAGCACTGCGCAACCTATCCGGTCGGTTTGGGCGACGTAGTTGTCAGTTGAGTTCTTGAAACGTGTCTCGAAGCTTCTGCAGCTGTAGGTCAAGGTCTCTCGCAAGCACCCCAAGGTCCACCCAGGCTTTGACTTCGAAGTCCTTCCGCATGAAGAGCTCAGAAGGGTTGATCCCCGGCGGCGGAGGAAGCGTGGAGCTGGCAGCTAAGTGAACCTCCGTCCACACATTTCCCTGGTTCCACTCTACCTCCAGCTTCTGCAGCTTGTCCGGGTCAATCTCAGCAATGTTCCGCTTCACCCACGAGGCATGGGAGCTGTGCAATCTCTCTGCTTTTGACTTACTCCAATTGCACCATAGCTTCTTCCCTTGTTTCCCCATCACCTCAGACTCTGCGAAGGCCCTGACCACTTGCTGCATGCGACCCCTCATAGCCGAGTAGCTCTCCCCTTGCCTTTCACCGAAAGAGGCAAGTGCCATACTCCTCCTGACCCCGGTAGTGAAGGGGGAGGCGTCCATCATCCGCTCGACCCCCAAAGACTCCAGAGCAGTCTTGAGCTCAGTCAACAAGTCCGTTCTCCGAGTGTCTCGGTTCCAACCACCAAAGATCAAAGTCCTCGAGCGCCTTGCCTGGTCATCTGATCCCCCTTGGCGCGGCTGATCACCTCCCCCTTCCATCAGGCGGAGCACCTTCTGTTCGAGATCATCCATCTTCTGCTCCATTCGGGCCACCTTGGAGTCGGTTTGCCCAACCCTCTCTTCCACGATGCTCTCGAAACGCGTGACCACCTTCGCCAAAGCAGCTTCCTGAGCCTGCATGAGTTGGGTAGTCTGCTGGGTCATCATGGCTTGCAGCTCTCCAGCAGTGACCCCGACCCCGTGTCCCTCGATCACCCCTTTTCGCGGAGCTTTGTGGGGGCTGAGCTCCTCCGAGTCATCTGGAACAGCCACCCTCTGCGCGAGATCTATTTGTCTCTTCGAAGCCCCAGCCATGTCCCTCCGGAGAATCACACCCTGGAGCTCCCTCTGGGCCTCGTGGAGCCGCCACCTGGTCCGTCTTGCCGCGAATCAGGCCCCCCCTCAAGACGAGACAAACGCCGCACACCCAACCCTGAAGGGAGAAAGACCTACCCAGACCTTGAGCCAAAATGGCGGCTTGAGCCAAGGTTTAGGGTTTAGGGTTTAGGGTTTAGGGTTTAGGGTTTAGGGTTTAGGGTTTAGGGTTTAGGGTTTAGGGTTTAGGGTTTAGGGTTTAGGGTTTAGGGGGTGAGGGGCCTTAAACACTAAGCCCTGAAGCTTAATTATCAAGCCTAAACCCTAAACCCTAAAGCCCTGAACCTTAATTATCAAACTTAAACCCTAAACACTAAAGCCCTGAACCTTAATTATAAACCCTAAACCCTAAACCCTGGAGCCTGAACCTGGTGCTTTCTGCCGTCGTCAGGGGTCTTTCAGAACCTCCGGGGCCTATCTGCAAGGGTTCTGAGAGGCTGCGCCGCTATCAGAACCACCACCGCGGACAACAGCACCAGCACGACCACGACCACGAACCAGCCCGAGCGTCGACGAGGACGCCGATGCCTGTTGCCTATATCACTACCTACCTCCCTCTGTCTCTCTCTCTCTCTCTCTCTCTCTATCTATATATGTATATATACAGACCTATATATAATATATGTATCGCCACCACCGCTGTCAACACTGCTTACTTGTGCGAATTAAGACTACTTCGAAAATCCCTTGGAAAGTCTTTGTTCCTCTCCTCCCCTCGTACCACTTCTTCCACTGCAGCTAGTACCACGACAACTACTCCAAACACCCAGTTTTTTGTCCCACTGTCTGTGCCTCATCAGGTCAGGTGTCCGGTCCGGCGAAGAGGGGCATGGATTGCTTACCGGGCAAATATTCACTCCCGGAATCTAGAACTCAAGCCCCTGCCCTGGCCTCCCACGGGTGGCGAACGACAGGAGGGAGCGTCGGGAAGTCCGGAATCGGCATAGCTCGGTGCCCCTCACAGCCAATTACTGCAAGGGCGATGCGAAACTAGTACGACAGCTGGAGCCAAGAACGGCCGATACCAGCAAAATACATGCAGCAGCCAACCAACCATCCCCGCCCCATCAGCTTTGAACCCCACTGCAATCCCAAGGGCTCAACGGTTCCATTTCACTTGCAAGGAACTAACGCCATGGAGTCAGGCTTGAGGGCGCTACGACGCTAAAAAAGCACTATTAAAGCCAAATATCGTCACAAATAGGCCGTCGCGGACTGAAGAGTCTCTATCCAGATCACCTTCCTGCGGGATATGGCAAACCTTCGTCCCTGAACCCCACACCCTAAACCCCAAAGTCCTATAAAGAGCCGTAGAAGGATCCTCCATCACCTTCTGCTCCGAAACGACTTAAGGTTGAAGGCTAAGGGTTTACTTCAGGATTTCTGGTATTCGGTTGCAAGCTGTTGGGTCTGGGCTTCGGGACTAGAACTCTGTCTAACTTCCTCTTGAACCCGAAACACTTTCGGGCTGGAAACAACTCTCTAAAACCACTGCGCGGATGTGGGAGGGGGCGCACTCTTCCTGCGGGAGATGAGAGGCGAAGACGGCCTGCATCAGAGAAGCATCTGGCCCGAATGCAGGGGCCTTAATGAGTAGAACAGGGTCCTCGGTGGAGTAGAGTACACTACAATGAGGAACTAGCACACTGCAGCGGGATAACTATTATTGTAATTCAGGCACATGCAGTAAGTCTGAAACCGCAACGACTCACAGGGAGAAAGAGCAGATTGGTCAAGGCAGCCTCCGGGTTCTTCCGTGCTTCGGGCGCCGGATTCCGGCTTCGGTCTCGACATTTGCAGATTCAGAACGGTGGAAAAAGACTACGATAAGCCACACACAGCACGAGCCGTGCGATCTGGCAAGAAGTCGAAGGTTTGTGGGCGTGGGACGGAGAATTCTTTGCGCAGGAATGGCTGCTGGACTCATAGTTCAAAGTTCTGCGATGTGATGCGGATGGGCTTGTCGAACTTGACGGTGTGAGGCCAATAAATACGGACGGAAGAGTGAGTTTTGCTTTTGAGGTGTGGATTAACGGCTCAGGGAATTGGGCTCGGGGCCTTCACGTGCTATCTCACCTTACCACCAGCAACAGAGCTGAACCTCGAGCTGAACGCTATCGAGCAGCTACACAGAATCAGATTTACCGAAGGCCCAAAGCCTAAGCAGTAGCTGTTGCTAAAGACCGGGGTTTTGTATGCACCTTGATATCCGCCGCTGCATCGCCACAGTTGGAGACCCTTCCCACTTCGCCGAAGACCTGCACGCAGGCGTCAGGTTGTTGTCGCAGTGGCCCGGTTAAAAACAGATTTTCCAACGCCACTAGTGTTGCCAGCAACAAAATGAACGGACTGATGGTTCTGCTCTTCTTCCCATTGCCATCTCAAGAAGATGAAAGCCTTTACTGGAGCAGCAAACACCCAAACCCTTAAACCCAGCATTATACCCTCAACCTAAACCCTAAAACCCAAACACCAGGACCACACACTAAACCTAAATGCCAACCCCTGGACGCCAACCCAAAACTCAATCAGAGCCAGTCGAAAAGCCTTGTCCCTGAAATGCGACTAGAACCACCCATCCCTGACAATCCGGTTTATCCGAAATTTCCCTAAACTCGAAACCCGACAGACCCCTAGATCTTACACTTCTCAACCAAAAAGTCCAAACCCAAAACCCTATACACTGACATTAATGCTTTGGCGTCCCGGGTCGAGGGCTTGGGTTTTGTGCTCGAGACTGGGTATTTGGGTGTAAACGCATGCTTCCACTTTTTTGCAGCTAGGGTATTCTCCTCAGCGCGCTTGCTGCAACAGAGCCGAGCTCCTGGCACGCGGCTAAATCAAAGCCGGTAAACCTCTGAACCATAAACCCCTGAGCCCCTAAACCCTAAACCAGAATCAAACACATTTCCCCGTTGCTGTGTTGTCGTAATGATCACACCAACAATACCAGGAAGCATCCTAAAAGTCATAAATCTCATAAGACCAATGTCGTCGTCATTGCAGAAGCACCCCGAAGTGCAACATGAGAGATAGGAACCAGAAGCGTCATGGTAGTGGCTTAATGTAACAAGCCTGAGAAGACTCGTGCTTTTGCAAAAGTATGTGTAAGACCGGGACAGATATTACAAACATTAATGATACTCATAAGACCAATGTCGTCAATGCAGAAACACTTCGAAGTGCAATATTTCAAACAAGAACCCGAAAAGTCGTGGTAGTGGCTTGGCATCACAAGCATGAGAATACTCGTCCTCCTGCAACAGGATGTGTAAAGACTGAGACAGATAGTACAAGTAAGCATTAGTGATACACTTCAGGGACAGCCTTACTACCAGTGGAGAACGTGTATAATCCGTCCAAGTGCGTCCACGGTCCGGCTTCTGCACTGGCTTTGGCGAGGGCTGCCAGTGCCGGTCCTGCACTGCGCGGCGACCTCGTCTTGCAAACACGCCCAAGTGCAGAAAGAATACTCGGCGGTGCAGGCACCGCTGGGCAAGGGACAGGTTGGACACCGCCTTTCCGCAGACCAACATTCCAGACTTCGGTGAGCGGTGAACGCCACGATGCAAGCTCACCATCCACCGCTGTAGAAAAATCACCTGCACGTCAGCCAAGTTCCCGAGGGTAATAGAACCGTTGGAAATACATTATATTGGCAACATTGTAGCCTCGATAGTGACGGCTACACTGGCATTCCGATGATGCTTATTGTGCGGGCCGGCACATTGGCGCGAGTGGTACATCGTGGAATCGAGTTCGGAGCTTCTTCTGCAAAGCCTGACGGGGAAAGCAGCCTGGTTGCTGTTACGTTCGGAGATTGGACGACAAGATCCTCACGCAACTGCTCGCTCACGTCCGTCATGTCCTTTGTTGGCGAAGCGGAAAGCCGGCATGAGAAAATTGCCAGCAGTTGCTTGCAAGTTCGAACCTTTGAACCTTTAGAAGTTGAGACAGTCGAGAGTGCCTCCGCTTCTTCTGCATCCGTGAGTCTTTCAGCCTGCTTGAACGTGGCTAATTACTAATCTGCCGCATTATTCTGGGCAAGAGTGGGCACGGCAAAGACACATGGCCAAGACAGCACTGGAAAGCCATAGAGCGACACGTCGAGCTCATCAGGCAGAGCCTCCTGCGCTGCTGCTTTCGGAGCTTGATCATGGACCTGATGCAACGGACTGCGCACGCAAGGATGTCCATGCATGGGGACACAGCACAGACAGCACACGCCGACAGGCAGAAGACTTGACCGGAGCGTCCTGTGCTGTTGCTGCGTTCTCAGCTTCACCGCCGGCCTGGCGCGGCACGCGGGGTTTCAGCTGAGCGAACGGCACGGCTGCCAGCTGCACTGTTAGTTTTCCTGCTTACAGGAGAGGCGCTCACTTCTGTAAATCGTGCGCTTGAAGAAACCGCAAGCGTCGTGTTTGCCCTGAACTCATCAGGCTTGTCCTGTGCTGCACGCTGCGCGCCGCGCAGGATGATTGGTAACCCTCTTGCTCACACAGCGGTGCAACGCCTCGCAGGCCCCAGCGCGGCTTGTCCGCTCGCGTGAGGGAAATGTGCTTGCTGCGCAGCAGTGCGACGTGCGCATGCTCGCAGCTATACAGCTATACCACATAGCCCGAAGGAGTCGCAGAACATGCGCAGGATCTGTGTGTGGGGATCGGGTGTTGCCACCCGCACGTCGCCAACGGTTCGCTGAGGCGGGCCGTGTGCAACCAGCACATTCGTGCTCATGCACTTCAGCAAGGCACTCAAGCCCGACATATGGGATGCGCCCAAGCCCAGATCTGTCAGTGCGCGCCCTTGTTTCCACTTGTTTCCAGGACTTACCTGTTGCACCTGCTCATCCCGTGTCCTGGTGGCCGACCACCCTTTCGACTCCCGGTCGAACGTCGAATGAGTGCGACGCATGGCGCAATAGGTGGTGGCTTCACCGTCGCTCCACATGTCGAAGGCGCCGGCTCTTATGTATTGCTCCGCCGACTTGCGGCCCTCGCGAAGTGAGCATTTTCGAGTCACTCAGGACATGCTTGTCCGGGAAAGGCTTTACAGTCACGTCTGGCAAAGTGCCGCCTCCGGCCTGCAAGTCTTTCAGGCGTGATTGCATGAAGATCTGTAGTGACGACACAAGCGCTTCAACAGGCTCATGAAGGCGGCCGATGCGCTTGTTGAGTATGTGCGTTTGCCATGACTCCTGAGCCTGTGTTCCGCTGGCTGGCCGGGTTGCAGGCGATCGGTCCCGTGCCACCAGTCTGCGAGAAGCAACTTTTTGTGGCTTCTGAGGCCGAGCCAGGACTGTACACCGAAGCGATCGTTCGCTTTTTGGAGCGAGCACAAAGTCTAATGCTCTGCAGATAGCTCCTGGGCAAGAAGAGTGATGTGCAGAACATAGACCATCGTGTGAAAAATCAGGGCGTTGGACGGGAGCGCAGCAAGAAGACAGTGCGCTCTATGAGAGGTAGCAGCTTCTGCCCTCGCGAAAAGAGTCTCTTCCTCATGACCGCGACCTCCATGTGCTCGCTTTCTCGTCGCTCTTAGATCCATGGGCGTTGCTAATTTGCTCCTGCTTTGCTTTTGTCTTAATCCTTTGTTGTTTTTTGATTCCCTACCCCCTGAAGTTCGGAGTTTTCTGTGCCCAAGGCCTGTAGCCGTGGGGTGTTTGGGCATAGAAGCCAATACTTAGATCTCCGAACCCCAGACCCTATGACCCTAAGTCGTAAACCTAGAACCACAAAGCCGTCCCCCGTTGAACAAAACCCCTTTCTTTACGGGCATGTATATAATCATATCAGAATAGGACCAAAACCTTACCATATTGAAGCTTTGAAGGCCTCCGCACTTTACAAAACCTTAAAACTTAACCCTCAACCCCTAGACTACCTACAGATGCTTAAGGATGTTGACTTCGAGACCATAAGTGGGAAGCTGCGGTCTGGCATTGAGGTGCTCATGGATTGGGGATTCGAGTGCAGGGGCTTGGCGGTTGGGGCTTAGGGGTTGGTAAGGCTTTTTTTTTGTTCAGCTCCGTTTTCCGCCTGCAAGGTTGGTAAGGTTTAGGGTTTAGGGCTTTGGGGTTAGGATTTAGGGCGCAAAGGATTAGCTTTCGTGCAACTGGAAGGTGTCCTCATCCTCATGCTGCAGCGATTTCAAAAGAGCTTCCTCAGCTGCTCCGCAATGCTACCAGACTGCACCGCGGCTTGCTGAGGCTCTTGCAGTTGCTACTGTGCCTGGCAGTTGCTCGTGCCGACCGCTGCTGCTGAAACTGTCACTGCTGCTGCTGCTGTTGTTGTTGAGGAATCTGCTTTCGGCAGCTGTGCTGAAGTGGTGTCGGTGGTGGGCGGGCGGTGGGACACATAGGCTGCATTTGGGGGATTTGAATACCAAATTCCATCCCGAAGAAACTTCAATGCTGAGCCTCTATGATATTCGAGCGGCTGTACCCATGAGGGGCTCACCGAAAAGCCTCCTCCGAACATAAAGTTTGAATTCCTGACGGTTCTTCTGTGACAACTATGCTACAACATACCCCCAAACCCTTGTCCAATGCTCAAGGCCCCTTGGAAAAACCTGGATTCCAGGCCCACGATCCGAAACGAAATGCCAGCATGGAAACGGATCATGGAAGACCAGTCTCAACAGGGTTTAAGTTTAGCATGGTTGAGGATTTAGGGCTCAGGGTCTATATTCGGTCCGAATTTGAGGTGTTCGGCTGTTCCCAGACTGTTGCCGATACTGCACATTGCACATCGTGTTGCTATGTGAGTAAAGGGATCGCTGTCAGAGCAATACCTGTACCTTGCCACTGTCTACGGGCCTGAAGAGCTATAACCGTTCCCAAGATAAGTCTAAAACACTAACGCCAAACCTTAAGCCCTGATACAAACAAAACCTCTTACCCCACCTCTCTGTTTGGGCCTCTTCTTCAAGGATCAAGGCCTAAAGACCTTACAGGAACCCTCATAGAAACCCTTCAAGGATCTAAGTTCCCCAAAACGAACCCTACTCCCTAAACCCTAATTCCTAAAGTCTAGATAAACCCCAATTCCCAAACCCTAAACCCTAAACCCTAAACACTAAACACTAAACCCTAAACCCTAAACCCCTAAACCCGAATCCAACACTGCCGGCAGGAAGCTGACGGACTTCCGCGCGAGGCCACCAGCCCGAGGAGCTCCACCACAGTTCGGCGGATCTGTCGAGGAGGAGCTCAGCATTTTGGGCTGTAGGGCTTTAGACGTTAAGGCTTTGGGGCTTTGGGGCTTTAGGGCTTCAGGGCTTTAGACGTTAAGGCTTTGGGGCTTTGGGGCTTTAGGGCTGTAGGGCTTTAGACGTTAAGGCTTTGGGGCTTTGGGGCTTTAGGGCTGTAGGGCTTAGAC
>CAJNDV010033502.1:3333-16749 GCA_905221635.1 Symbiodinium sp. CCMP2456 | reverse complement strand
AAAGAATGTTTCAAACAATTAAAACAATGTTTGTAACAATTGTCGTGGGCCCCAAACAATGTACGAGGTGCCAGTTTGGGGGGGTTCAGTACCGGGCTTTTAAAAACACCTAACCCTAAACCCTAACCCTAAACCCTGAACCCTAAACCCTGAATGCTGTAACTCCGGGAGCCGACATTCGTTCCAAAGGGCTTATGGTCTAATATAGGGGCCTTAATAATTATAGTGTTTAGGGTTTGGGGTTTAGGGTTTAGGGTTTAGGGTTTGGGTTTACTAGAATAGGGTTCCTTTAAAGGGTTACTAACAAGGGTTATGTAAAGGGGTCTCTATAAGGCTGTAGTATAGGGGCCTTCAGAATTAGAATAGGGTTTTGGGGGTATATTAATTATACTATAGTTATAACCAGGAACCCCCCAAAGCCCTATTTTAATTGCTAAGGCCCCTACGTTATGATTATGGTCTAGGGGGCAAACCTGTTGGGATTGTTTAGCCCGAAACCCACCGAACCCGTCAACCCAAACCTGAACACCCAGGATCCCCGACCAAGGATGCCGGCTGCAACATGAGGAGGTTTAGGGTTTAGGGTTTAGGGTTTAGGATTTAGGGTTTAGGGTTTAGGGTTTAGGATTTAGGGTTTAGGGTTTAGGGGAAACTGACCTGGTTCAAGAAAACTGGAGTCTCTGCGTAGCTAGGGTTGCCTAAAACCCTGAACCCTAAACCCCTAAACCCTAAACCCAGCTTTAGGGCTGCTCCTAACGCCCAGGTCCAAGCACAGAAGCGACGTCTCCGCCTCGCCTCAGCTGAGCGGCACCTCTCAAAATGAAGTCCTCAGACGCTCTGTGCCGGTTTCGGGTTTAGAGTTTAGGGTTTAGGGTTGAGGCCCGGAGTCCTTGCCTGCAGAACTTGTAACCGTTGAGGCTTTTTAGTTTAGGATGTTCTGCGCCCTAAACCGCAAACCCTGATGAAAAGTGGGGAGCCTAAGGTAAGGTTAGGTGAGGCTATGCTGAACCCCCAGAACTTCTTGCGGACCCCAGTGCCAGACTCCTGCTTACACCGAGCTGTAGGTTTCTGCGGTTTCGGGTTTAGGGGTTTAGGGTAAAGGGGTTGGGGGTTTAGCGGTCTGTAGGCAGCTCAGGTTTTGTTTAGCCGCAGTTTGCTCACCGTCTCAGACTCTCTATCCGTTGATGTGAACCCAGTCAGTCACAGGCTTCCCTTGCCGCGAAACAAATAAAGCTATTAGGTGCTGCAGCCGTTCCTAGTTTACAGTTCTTGGTGCTTTGGCTATTATGTTGCTTCGGTAGTTACGGTTGGAAGATACGTGGTGTTCCTACCGGTGGTGCACTCCGTCTCCTCGATGTTATGGCGATGAAACCGCTTACGATCACGACGAGTTCTACGGACCCCAATTAATGTCTGATTTCCGTCAAATCCCTGAACCCTAAACCTTACACCCTAAACCGTAAACCCTCAATCCAACCCCCCCAATGGACCTTGTAGAGCCACAACCTAAACCCTTAAAGCCCTAAACCCTAAACCCCTAAACCCTAAACCCTAACCCCTAAACCCTAAACCCTAAACCGTAGCCATGCGTCAAGCCGCCGGCGCCCGTCGTCCCGATCAATCCGGAACCTGAAGCACCACTGATGCGGAGCGCTCTGCGCGCGGGCGCTCGGCAGGGGGCAGCGGCGGCTCTGCCAGCAGCGGCACCTGCGGCGGCACCGGCCGAAAGGAGCACAGGTCGTGCAGCAGGTTGGACGAGCTCACGACCTCTCGCACCCCACAGCAGTCTTACGCCAGGTTCGAAAGCGAAGGCGCTTGCTAAAGAAAGCAGGCAGCCTTAGCGAGAACGAGTTGCTATGGCTTCTGCGGCGTCAGCGCCATGGGGATGGAGTTGGTGAGGGTGAGGGACACGGTGATGGCCACGCAGGCAGTCTTCTTGGTGAGGGTGAGGGACACGGTGCTGGCCATGCGGGCGGTCCCGAAGGCGCAGGTCATGATCAGCACGGCGATCGTGACGGGGCAACAGGTGGATCCTCTCACAACGGGACCGAGCATGTCTGAGAGTGTGACTGCGATTCTGCTTGAATGCTTCGAAGGTTGAGCCTTCAGATCTTTTGACACGCTTGCAGGCCGTCCTGCAGCGTGTCATAGCGTACTATGCGAGGCACAGCACAGCACAGCACAGTAGAGCACGGAGCTGCACTCGCGGAGTCTTCGCAACCCACCAAACCTTCGTCGTGGAATAAACGGCTTTTTGGAACGCAGCAAGTCCGCATGAAGCTGCCACGCTTGCTGTCCGACCGCTTTGCCCCCAAAGTGAAAGTACCAGACGTGATTCTGGAAGTTTGTCTCCATCCGACACCTTTGCCCCCAAAGTGAAAGCAGCAGACGTGATTCTGGAAGCCTTGTCTCCATCCGAGACGTGCCCCCAAAGTGAAAGCAGCAGACATGATTCTGGAAGCCTTGTCTCCATCCGAGACCCTTGCCCCCAATGCGAAAGTAGCAGACATGATTCTGGAAGTCTTGTCTCCATCCGAGACTCTTGCCCCCAAAGTGAAAGTAGCAGACGTGATTCTGGAAGCCTTGTCTCCGTCCGAGACTTGCCCCCAACGTGAAAGCAACAGACATGATTTTGGAAGCTTTTCTTCCATCCGAGACCCTTGGTCCCAATGCGGAAGTAGCAGACGTGATTCTGGAAGTCTTGTCTCCATCCGAGACCTTTGCCCCCAAAGCGAAAGCAGCAGACGTGATTCTGGGAGCCTTGTCTGCATCCGAGACTCCGAGACCCTTGCCCCCAAAGTGAAAGCAGCAGACGTGATTCTGGAAGACTTGTTGTCTCCATCCGAGGGCCTTGCCCCCAAAGTGAAAGCAGCAGACATGATTCTGGAAGCTTTCTCTCCATCCGAGACCCTTGCCCCCCAAGTGAAAGTAGCAGACGTGATTCTGGAAGCTTTGTCTCCATCCGACACCTTTGCCCCCAAAGTGAAAGCAGTAGACGTGATTCTGGAGGCATTGTCTTTATCCGAGACTCTTACCCCCAAAGTGAAAGCAGCAGACGTGATTCTGGAAGCGTTGTCTCTATCGGAGACCCTTGCCCCCAAAGTGAAAGCCGCAGACGTGATTCTGGAAGCCTTGTCTGCGTCCAAGACCCTGTATCACACCGTTGCTGAGTGATAGAGCAGCGCTGGCGTGTCTAGAACCAAAAGATGTTGATCTTCCAGAGGATCAAACTAGCACAAGCAAGAATCCGCTCGCTGTGCGTTTGTTTTTCATCAGCAGCGTTTTCTCGGTCTGTCACTAAGACGGCAACGCTTTGCGTCGCAATGCGGCGGCTCACACCAGAAAACATTTGCTTTGTTTCGCGGCAGCCTTGCACAAACTTTTTTTCACCCACCCTCCACATCCGCTAGGGGGGAGGGCTGCATTGCCTCGTTTGCTCTGCGAGCGCGCCTCGCTCCGCAACTACACAGCAACACTCGCCGGTAAAAAGCATCGCCTTTCGTGTTTCTTACAATTGCAGTGACTGTGACAACGTACAAAGCAACATGTTCCTCAACAGCCTCTGCCGTGTCGCACTAACCAATTGCGCGTTGCAGCAGTACTTGGAGACGGTGGGAACATGTCGTCTGATTGGTGCAAACAAGGTATGAAGCCAAATAACCGAGAGCACAAAGTCCTTTCTCAGCAAGGCCGGAGGAAACGGGCGAGAGTATGCTGGACCTCATATTTCGCTGTGAAGGCGGTGTGGGCAGTGAAACATTCAGGTCAAGGCTCTGGGAGCCACATCCATCAAGATGACTGCGCGTTAGGGTTTAGGATTTAGGGCTTGAGGCCCGCTCCTTTTCCACACCATAAAACAGCAGGTTTATGCCTGCGTTATTTGTTCTGGAAGAAGCCGCTCCTGGATGGCGTTGCCGTAGCTGGGGGGCTTCCTCAAAACCCTCAAGCCCAAACCTCTAAAGGACACTGCTCCTGGATGGCGCTGCCATAGCTGGAGGGTTTCCTGAAACTGCGCCTGGATGGCGTGGCCATAGCTGGGGGGTTTCGTAATCTACAAACCAGAGGAAACTGCTCCTGGATGGTGGGACCATAGCTGGAGAGTTTCTTGAGACAGCTCCTGGATGGCGGTGGAGTGTCTCTAAGCTGTCGTTCGAACGCGGAGCAAACAGTGGAGGCATGCCTCTACGTCGCGCTATGCCGGCCATTCGCCGATCGCTGCAGCTCTTGTGGCGCGACAAAAGGATTCTACGATTCTCCCCACTCGTGTGACTTCTGACTGTCTGTTTAAAACTAATTGTCGACAGTATTTCTAAACAGAGCATCGGCGAAAGCTTAGGGAGGTGCGACTACCTAGACTGGGGGCCTGCAGTAAAGCCGTAAAGATAACAGCATTATGAGAGAGGTACAAGTTCCTGCTTCTAAGAGGAGGCTCGCGCACCGGGAAATCGACCCTGGCCAAATCTCTCGGCCAAGTGTTTGGTTGGCGACCTCCCTATATTCAGACGGTGCAGGGCGCTCCAGCGCCAGATCTGAAAGATTTTCGACGGGCATGGATTCATTCTGTTCGATAATATTAACAGCATGGAGTTTGTGTTGGATCACCGCGCGTTGCTCCAAAGCAACAACTCCATTCACACCCTTGGGATTTCCCAAACTGGTATCTATTCGCACCGGGTGTGGCTGTACAGGGTTCCAACCGTAGTCACGGTTGATGAGTCTGCGATTTGGGACAGCAGTGAGCCGTGGCTTAGCCAGAACCTCGTGGAGATCCTACTCGGGGCCGTGCTATGAGTGATTCTCTTGTTGACAGCGCACAAAAGGCATTTGTCCGGATACTGTTTCAGGCCCTCCTGACAGATTTGTTGGAATCTTGGTGTCGAGCGAGAAAACAGAAAGCAGCAGGCATAATGTCTGAGAGCCTCCCCCAAATGAAAGCATCTGGGTAAACGTCCTGCCCGTGAAAGCAGCAGACGTGATGTCGCAGACCATACACACAAAGTGAAAGAAGCAGACGTGATTTTGGAGGTCTGTCTGCAAAGTTGAAAGCAGCAGTGATGTCTGAGACTCTGTCCGTCCCAACCTGAAAACAGATGAATTTCTGGAGAGCTTTGGGCACCAGGCCACCTCTCCAGGCACTAGGCCACCTCTGTTTTTGGAAGGCCTGCTACCAGGCCACCGCTCCCAGAGAGGCCTGCTGCCAGGCCACCTCTCCCAGCAAAGATCAGGCCACCTCTCCCAGAGAGACCTGGTACTAGGCCACCTCTCATAGAGAGGCCTCGTACCCGGCCACCTCTCGCAGAACCATGCCACCTCTTCCAGAGAGGCCTGGTACAAGGAAAGCAGCTCGCACGCCACCCCAAAACTGTTCCACAAGTTGAACCAAAGTGTGTAAGAGGTTTCACGATAACCTTCCATCGCTCTGGATCTTGATTGTGTTGGTGCTTTCCCAGTTGCGGTTGGCTCGGTGCAAGCCTTGGTGCCCGTCATGCTCGCCCTGAAAGTTTAAAATGCTCTTAGTATGCCCGTCATGCTCGTCGGCTGTAACAAGCATGTGGTCAGCCCTACGACACTATACGACACTGCTGCAGGTCGAGCAGTAGGTTAGGTAAGCCCCCACCGTCTCTGGAAAAGACGGTGGCCGAGTTTTGATTGGAGTTGAGAGCAAAAAACGCGTTGTTTTTCCGGGCCGGAATCTGACCTCCAGCTCGGCTGCGCTAGTGTGTGCCCTGGTTGTACCTCCTCGCTCGCTTCGCTCGCGTTCTCCACCGCCTGGTCACGTAGGTGTTCGTCGAGACGTTAACACTACAGTGGGACTACGACCTTCTCGCCCGAGGATTCTGACCGCCTACTCCACAAGCGCTTGCCGAAACGCATCATCCTCGCGGAGCTCCAGATGAAACGGGGTCGGCACACCTGTGGGAAGAGGGAGGTCAGTCCATGACCCCGCTGCTCCTGTCACTTCTCTCTCTGTCCTACGTCCTGGTCCTGCAGCAATGACGCCTACAGCTTCTCTTGACAGTCCAAGCTCAGGGTATGTGAGTGCGACGTTCGCGGATGAGCTGCTGGGTTCAACACATCTTCTGGGATGCAGGGATCAGGGACGGGCACTCTATGGGAAGATACACGGCAGTGTGGACCACATGTGGGGAGTATGTTTGGGACTACTGGGCGGACCTCGGCCACAACGGGAACTACGACTTCGAGCTCCTCTACGACATCGCGAATGCCTTGACTATACCGAGTTTGGGGACCTATACGACAACGGAGTCTGCTCACTCGCTGTCCAGCACAGCTCCAACGTCCTTGACAGCTCCGACCTCCTTGCTAGCCTGGCCTATGTCAACGACCTGGTCGACATCTTCGATGCGGTCTGTGTTGGGGACTGACTGGTGGGACGAATGGACATGGTCTTTGCTCTCGTCTTCGGGATGGTTGCCCAGACTGCGCATGTGGCTGGCGGCTTTACTTTGTCATCGTGCAGGGTGGGCTGACCATAGTACAGCGGTGCTGGACTGGCCGTGTTTGTCCTTGTGGGGAGTCCTTCTTTGGGATGGCTTTTTCAACGATGAATGGGGTCCTCACGTGAAGTCTGATTGTCCTTTGAGGTCTTGATGGTGTGGTGATTGAGGTGCAGATTAAACTTCTGAGGGCCGTGTTTTTCGAGAGCACAGCCTACCTTGGCTGGACGTTGCTCGAAAGCCAAAGTCCATTGCACTTTAGAAAAGCCCGAAACCCTAAACTCCTAAACCCTAAACCCCTAAACCTTAAACCGCTAAACCCTAAACTCCTAAACCCCCTAAACCCCTAAACCCTAAACCTTCAAACCCTAAGCCCTAAACTTTAAACCTTAAACCCCTAAACCCTAAACCCCTAAACCCTAAACCCTAACCCTAAACCCCTAAACCCCCTAAACCCTATAAACTCTAAAACCAGCAGCCGGGGCAAGCCAAGTCTGACGGACTTCTGGGGTTTCCAGCGACTGTCCACGAGCCAAGGAGCGAGAGAGTTTAGGGTAGAGGTTTAGGGGTTTAGGGGTTTTGGGTTTAGGGGTTTTGGGTTTAGGGGTTAGGGGTTTTGGGTTTAGGGTTTAGGGGTTTAGGGGTTATGGGTTTCGGGTTTCTGGGTTTAAGGTTTAGGCTTATAGGGGTTAGGGGTTAGGGGTTGTGGGATTAGGGGTTAGGGGTTGTGGGATTAGGGGTTTTGGGGTTTAGGGGTTTGGAGGTTCAGGGGTTTAGGGTTTAGGGTTTAGAGGGTACATTAGGGAGGTTGTCGAGTACAATGCGTATGGGTAGTTCTCCAAATTAGGGCCCCTAGATAAGCATATACATGTATGTGCACGTAGATACAGATAGGCATGTACGCAAGCATAGATGCATGATTTCTTACGTGCATGCATGCCCATGAACACATGCTGCACGCACTAACCCTAAGCCCTAAACCCTAA
Organism: Symbiodinium sp. CCMP2456; assembly: GCA_905221635.1. Lineage (NCBI taxonomy): Eukaryota > Dinophyceae > Suessiales > Symbiodiniaceae > Symbiodinium > Symbiodinium sp. CCMP2456. The sequence continues at coordinate 9,305 of CAJNDV010033502.1, read as the reverse complement.
ACTTTACGAGTCTCTGGAGCAAAACACAAGCCGAAGCCCTAAGCGCACCTGTCGACATCCCGGGAATGCTAGGCCAAAGAAAATAAGGGTTCAGGGCTTCGGGCTTCAATCCCCAAGCCAGTGATTACGGGACTACCTTACGAGGTAAACTACAGGCTCGAAAGACTCATTTCTGAATCGCTTGAAAAAGCTCGAAAGTGGCAAGCCGCTTTGCGCTGAGTGCCTGGAGCACTCAGCGGTGCAACGATCTGTGCAATTGGAGCTGAATCGCAATCTAAGTTGGTTTCTGAACCCATGCACAAACCGGTACCTAAACCCTAAACCCTTTGGTGGGCCGACATCCTTACAGACCTGTACCGAAAAGTGCAACGAGGAGTTGTCGAGAGCTGCAAGAAGCAGAGTTCGAGAAGGCTTTTGAAAAATCGGTTTGCGGCTCAAGTTTAAAATATATTTGGTGGACCAGGTTTTTAGGGCTTTGTGTTAAGGGTTAATGTAGGGGCCTCAAACAATTAGAATAGGCTTTGGGGCTCCTCTAGAGTATAGTTATAAAAGAGAACCCGAAGGAATACTGCTGGTAATTATTTAGGCTTCTGTATTACTGAAGAAGTCCACCCGGATGTTCGTTGCTGCAGCTGATGAGGCAGTTTGCTCCAATTGCACGGCTTCAGGCACATGTAGGATACCCTAGACCTAAAGATCGACACCCGACGCTCGCAACCTAAAGCCCAAAATCTAAAACTAGATGCCACGGCCCTTCATCGTTTAACCCCAGAGCTCGTCATCTTCCCCGAGTCGAGGAGGAGAAATGCATTCAGTTTGGTGCTGAAGCCCGTAGCCCTTAAAAGCCGCACCGAACTTGGGTTGGGTTTGTTTACTATAGGGGGTTAGATAAACAACCAGTAGTATCGCTGTAGTAGAACATGCCCCAAGACATTGGTTTGGCTTCGGCTGCAATCTTGAGACATTTAGGCTTTGGGGGTTTAGGGTTTGGGGTCTAGCATCCCCGCCAAAGCCCCACACGTGCTATGTACCTGGACCCGAAACCGGAAGCCACCCGAGTCCTAAAGCTTTGGATCATTTCTTTGCGGCTAGCTGTGCAATCATGCCATCTGCAGAGGTCAGAGACCAAGAACGAAGTCTCTCATGGCACAGGGCTTAGGGTTAAGTTTAGTGGGTTGTTGGGACGTTTGCGGGCTCATGGGTCTACTGTAGGAGCCTGAATAGGTTTACTGTAGGAGCCTTAATAATTAGAATAGGGTTTTGGGGTATATCATACTATAATCAGAAAGGCAACCCCCAAACTAGTATAGGTATAAGTGTGAAGGCCTCTGTATTAGGGTATTAGGGTCTAGGGCTATATGACCAGCACTGAACGCTTGTGCTGGTTTGCTTCATGAGCATCCTGGTGTTCCATCCACATCCTCGCAATCCTAACCGGCATCCTTGTCATTGCCTAGGGGCCGAGTAGGTAACCTTTAACCTGTTAGGGCTTGTACAATCCTACTATAATTCAAAAGGTTAAGCTTTTTGGGGCTAAGGTACTCAGCCCCTAAGATTGTGACAACCAGCATCATGAGCGCCAATATGATCATCATCGTTGTCTTGATAATATGCACAGCCATCATCATCACAAGTGTTGTGACCATTATTATCGTCAGTTCTGTCAAAGTAACTCTCGACATTATCTCTGCAGCCACCACCACTATCAGTGTCATAACCTACATCACCATCATCATTACCTGACCAGCACCCACACCGTGCATTTTGCCTTCATCTACATTGGAACTGAGCAGGGGTTCAACTTCTGAAATCTATATGGAAGAATTCAGCCAAGCACTGCCGTGCTCCAAACCCTCTGCAGAAAGGCGCATGATGAGAACCATATTCTCTGATCCCTGTACACGGCATGGTTCCATTGTTGCTTGGCATTGCGATGCCGGGTATGCTGGTAGGGGTCTGACTCCAGCGAACCTGCTTAGATTAGTCTGGCAAAAGACTGTTCTCCGCACACCTTCTATGATTGAGATTACGGCGATGGTCGTGAGGTTGGAGTTGGGAGCTCATGACGCGAGCACCGTGATGATAGTGATGGTGCGCATTGAGGTTTATGACGATGATGATGTTGACGGCGAGATTTCGTGGTGGCTGGGTGGGATTGGCGCTGCTGCTTCTGCAGCCGCTGCAAATGCAGCTGCTACTCGTGCTGTAATACCGCAATCTTGCAGCTGCTAGTACGGCGACTGGTGCTGCTTCTGGTGCAGCTAAGCACTGCTGTGACCACGAATTGCAACGACTACTCCTACTACCACCACCATTACGGCTAGCTTTGCTCCACTACTGCTGCGCTGCTATCTCTTCCGTCAGATCCCTACAGCATGTCTCTGAAGCGGAAGCAGGCAAAGGGGGAGCTCTTCCGCCTTTTCTGTAAGCTTGAGGTTCAGGACGTGGGGACGACGACATAGTGCAAACGTTGACTCTGCGAAAGGCCAGACAGGGCCTTAGAAGGCTAGGCACTACACCTTAAAACCCTCAGTCCAACATTCTAAGCTCGCAAACCCCCGAAACCCTACAATTCCTAAAACCACTAAAGCCCTTAAACCATGGGCCCTAAACCTTAATTCCTATAGTACCCTTTTAGTAGCCGCTGTAGAGCCCCTTTAAAGGAACCCTCACCCAGAGAGCCCAATACCCCTTAACCAAGGAATACAGCTTAAATGGCTTCACTGATTTTCCTGGAGCTCGCCGCTTCAAATTTAAAAAAGCAGCATCCAGATTTAGTGTTTAGGGTCTAGGAGTTTAGGGTGTAGGGTTTAGGGGCTGAGGGTTTCCAAGTCTCTGGTTTTAGAGGTACTTTGTCCTGTTGAACCGCCTGTAATTATCAACGTCCTCTGCCACCAACAACTTAGTTCCCTATACCGAACCTTTAAACTTTTTGGGTTTCTTATAATGTAGTAGTCATCTGAAAGTTAAACCTTCTGTTTCCCTGGCTTCTTGGGGAAGTACGACATGGCCCTTCCCCATAAACTCTTGAGCCGCTCGAAGCCTAAGTCGCAATAAAGCCCATACACGAGGACATTTTCAGGTGGGTAGTTACCGTTATGGGAGCCTTATAGAAGGTCTCTATACCTTATGGAAGCCTTGTAGAAGCCCTTTATACAGTAAACTTGTCACCTGTAGTTTCCTTTAACATACCCTAAACCTTAAACCCTAAGCCCCAAATAGGAATCCTAGAGCGCCTGAAGAGAACCCTTAAATGGATTTCTTAAAGATCCCTATAAAAAAAGCAGCCCGTAAAGGAACCCTAAGGCCCTAAACGCTTAAAGGAAGCCTAAAAGGAATTCTAGAGCCCTAAAACCCTAGAACCCTCAAGCCCTAAACCCGAAAAGGAGTTCTAGAACCCTTAAACCCTAAACCCTAAACCCGAAAAGGAGTTCTAGAACCCTCAAACCCTAAACCCGTAACCCTAAATAAGCTGATGTCTGCCCAGTCCCAACCTCTACGAGGTTTGAATCCCCGCTTTGAGTTTGGGAGATGACCGCTGCAAAGCCAGGGGAGAAATAAGGGTGTAGGGTTGAGGGTTTAGGGTTTAGAGTGTAGGGGTTTATGGTTTCGGCGTCTAGGGTTTAGGGGTTCAGGGTGTAGGTTTTAGGATTTGGCGCTGTAAGGTTTAGGGATATTAGGAGACTGAGCTGGTGAACTTTGGACTTTGGCTTCGTTGAGTTTTTTTCCCAAGGGCTGTGCAGGATTCTGTCTAGAGTTAGGGTTTAGGGTTTAGGGTGTTGGGTTTAGGGTTTACGAAGTTAGTAAGATAGATTTGGCAGGGCTCTGTAGGACTTTCTCTGGGGTTCAAAGAGTCTTGGTTCTCCAGTAGCCCTAGCATTAATTAACTTGGCGTTCTTCTGGTTGGCTCTTTAGACTTTAACTTTTTGGCTTCTATATGAACTATAATGAGTAGGCTAAAAGTTTAACTTTTAGGAGGGGTTCAGAAGTCAGCCAAGTTAAGATATCATTTCTGAAGGATGTCCTGTGCCTAGTTCTGGGTTTTTTTTGTCGGGGGTTAAGGGGGCTTTGTGGCGAGTGTTGAAAGGGTAGTGAAGGGTTCTGCAAGGGGTTTGCAGGTACCCGTCTCCCCTCTTTCGTTTTGGGGTTTAGGGTTTAGGGTCTCCTTGTCAGAGGATACTCGAGCTTCAGATGGTAGTTGCTTCTAGATGGGTTGTTCTCTGAATTAGGGTTCCTCTGCCTTCTTAGGTCCCTTTCTAGTGCGACACGGTTATGAACGTGACCCGAAACGGGACCCTAATTTAGAGAACCCCTAAACCCCTAAACCCTAAACCCGTAAACCCCTAAGCCCCTAAATCCTAAGCCCCTAAACCCTAAATCCTATTGTTACAGAGTGGTGACAAGATATTCGCGTCTGGAGACTTAGTAAGTAGATACTAAGTAGAGTTATAACTACCTTAAAAGGGATCCTAATTGGGGTTATGGTACTTATAAGTCTGTAAAATAACTAGGTAGTAAGTCCCCAACCCTCCAAGTACAAGATATTCGGGTCTGGGGATGACTCCGCTTTCAATGTTGGGGCCTTGGTACTTAGACGCAGTATACTTTGGGGTTTAGGGTGTAGGGTTTAGGGTGAGGGGTTTAGGGCTTAGGGTTTAGGGTTTAGGCTGTAGGGTTTAGATTAGGGTTTAGGGTTTAGGGGGTAGCGGGTTTAGGGTTCAAGGGAAACCGGATTAAGGAACATAGTGCTGGGATTCCTTATACATTCCTCTGGAGGATTGGGGCTATTGGGTTTCCAACTGTTGGGCTTCTGCTATATTATTGAGTGGGGGGGACTATACTATTAATACAAGGGTTAAAACTTGATGATAATGTTGCTACAGTTATACAATATTCATAGAATACAGGTTTTACTACTACTTCAAGTAGTATGGATCTCGCAGAAATGATCTCGAATAGAAGTTGGGGAGCATTCCTAGACTAAGGGGGAGGTGAGTCCCAGGCAACCAAGCCTTTAGGGTTTAGGGTTTAGGGTTGCATTTCTCATCATCCGCCTGAAGGGTCCTTCCTTCGGTTTTGTTTGGGCCTTCTTGGGTAACTAAGCCGCAACCCAACGCTACACACTTTGAAATAGCGACCTCGCGCGTGCCAAAGCGAGCTGCATGCAGCAGGGAAGGATCAAAGACTCCCACGCACAAACCATGTCAGGGATTGCTGCAGAATCTGCACGATATTCGCATCACACGAAGGCCCTGCAAAGACCAGCCTGCATAGTTGAAAAGCAAAGTATTGACAGTTTTTTTCCAAGAACTCTTGTTCTAATCCCAGCGCCAGACATTCCCGGTACATGGTTCGAAAGGAGCTCCTCGGCAGAGCGATGCTCTGTAAAGTAAGATAAACCAAAACCTGTTCGCCTCCAGCCTAAGCTGTAAAGCCCAAGCTGCGAGCCCCAGGAAAACTAAGCCCCTGAGCTCTAGGTTTTAGGGCTTAGAACCCTAAGCCAAACCTCCCGCGGCCTTCTGCAACCCTGTAAAAGTATGTCCGAGCCCCTCATTAAACCCGCAAGGAGGGTGTAGGGATAAGGGCACTTCGGGGTTCAGAATGTAAGACGTATCACCCTAAACCCTAAAACCCCAGGCACTAAACCCTAAACCCTACTTGGAGGGTCGGTGGACTTAGTGACTAGTTGTTTTATAGACCTATAAGTACCATAACCCCAATTAGGATCTCTTTTAGGGTACTTCTAACTCTACTTGATATCTACTTACTANNNGGGTTTAGGGTTTAGGATTTAGGCCAAACATGGGAAAGCTCCCAGTGCAATGGGGATCCGGCGTGCCGATGCGGGCGATGCCGGTAGGACTCTGCGTTGCAGCTCTTTGGGCCGCAAGGGAGGGCTTAGGGTTTAAGACCCTAAACCCCAAAACCCTAAACCCTAAAACCTAAACCCTAAACCCCAAAACCCTAAACCC
>CAJNDV010033501.1:8380-24226 GCA_905221635.1 Symbiodinium sp. CCMP2456 | reverse complement strand
CTACTACTACTACGACGACGATGACGACGACGCCTATGAAGCTATGCCCGCGCAACCCTGCACAGTCCTTCCCTCTCATCCTTGGCCGACCCGAACAGGAAGCCTCAGACCCTAAGCCCGAAAAAACCTTACGGTCCTAACTAAAAAAGCTTCGAAACTTGCAGCCCTACGTTCTTCACTCTCAAGCCTACCGTCCCTAAGCCTTAACACCCTAAACACACAAGCACAAATCTACGTGACCGAAGCCCTGCGAGGCACACTGGAACTTGCATATACTTGTGTAAACGTGTGTGTGTGTGTGGGTGTGTGGGTGTGTGGGTGTGTGGGTGTGTGTGTGTGCTGGTTGCGTGTATACACACTTCTACACACGGGTGTTTGTATGTGTAGACTAGTGCATACTGATAACGATACAGATACAGATACACAGATATAGATGATAACAGTATCTATATTCATCAATTTGTTTACTTATCTATATATGGGTAGTTCTCTAAATTAGGGCCCCTCTTAGGGTCCTTTTTGTAAGGGTGCCGTACTATATTGGGGACCAAAAAGGGATCCCAGTCTAGAGAACTACCCATATGCAAAGGCCCGAGGATCGGCCTGAGCATTGGGCTGCGAAAGAAGCTCCGCAGCCCTGGCGCGCAGCGCGGCGAGCAGCGGGGGTCCCAGAGCCTTTGGGGGAAAAGGGTCGAAGTGGTCTAGGGGCCATAACGGTTTAGGGTTTAGGGTGTAGGGTTTAGGGTTTAGGGTTATTTTGGAGTATGTTATGGTACCGTTACAAGTGATAGTGGCCTTGGGAGGATTTGAATGGCTTTCGGGTTTAGTTTAGTAGAGGGGCCTTAATGCTTAAAAGGTCCGTTGGGTTCCTGGTATTGGGGCCATAGTAATGAAAGCAGGATTTCCTGAGGGCTTTATAAAGTCTGCACAGAGTCCTTATGAGCCTTGGGGAAAAGGTTGAAGAGATAAGATTCCTGTACAGGAAAATATAAAGGGTAGGGCTCCAGGTGCTTATAGGGTTTTTCAGGGTTTTCGTTGTAAGGGCCATAATGGTTGGAGTGGGGTCTTGGCGTGCATACTATACTGTAGAAACCTGAAGTGATAGGGTTTAGTTAAAGGGTTCCTAAAACGGGGTGTATAAGCGTTCTGAAAATCAGGGCTTGTGTAGTTGGAATAGGATTTCATAAGGGCTTTGCAGGTAAATTCTATAATGTGACTTGCTGAATCCGAAGTGCTGAACTCAGCGCTTTTCATCCGCAGCCTCGCGCCCAAACAAACACAAGTCGAACCCCAATCTCCACACTCTGAGCCACACCCCCGAGCTTTACCGAGCTAAACACGCCGAAACCGCCGACCAAAAACCTTTAAATCCGAATCCTCACTCTCCAAGCGACCCGAGCCTTAAAGAGCTCCTTTTGAATCAAGCTCCAAGCTAAGAAACGCCGCCTAAACCCCAAACCCTGAATTCTAAACCCTATAAGCCCTAAACCCCAAACCCTGAAGTCTAAACACTACGTCTAGGAGAAGTCGGAGACATCTCGGCTTCCCAGCTGCTGAAACCGCGGGGCACCGAGCCAGATTTGCAGCTCCTTGCCTTGAGGTGCTGGTGTAGGGATGAGGCACCGGGTTTGAGGATGTTTGAGGTTTTTGCGGCATACAGCGTAGCCAGACATGAAATCATAGTTTAAGGAACTCCGGCATTCTGCCATTAACCCAGTCGCAATTCTTGGCGAAGAGATCGAGGCGTGACGCGTGCATGTGATCATGAACCCGTGTGTCGGGGCGGTGAATTTTGAAGCTTGTGGGCTAGTGCCCATCGCCTGGGCTTTTGGCCAAGAGTCTCGGCCTCTCCAAGACCACAGCTCTTATCAAATCAACTGGTCTCCGAGGCCAAGGTACGGCGACTACTCCGCGAAGCCGGACGACAGTCTGCCGGCGATGGCGTCGGACCTTACTGCATCTGGGATAGGGCTTTTCGGCAGCCAACCTGGTAGACTGCTGTTCGGAACATGTGTGACTCGCACAGCTCGACGAGGCAGCCTTTTGCACACGCCCTGACGTCTTCTGGCACGGGCGACGGCGAAGCTTGCTACAAGTCTGCCAAGTGGTACCTTCTATACAAAGCGTTGCAACGGAGCTCTGCGGCATGTCTCTGACATTTGTAAACCCGATGCATGGCACCACAACCTCAGCATTAGATCAGCTGCTTCCTCAAGTTGGCACAGTAATTAATTGCAAGGTTGGAATACTTAAGAAGCCAGCGGCTCAATGATGAGCTGCGTGCACAGACGCATCGGTTCAAAACTGTGACAAGTCTTCTTCCTGGGCACAGGTCGACTCTTCGGCTGGACCGTGCGCACTGGGCCGCCCACCCAAAAGAGACTTAGAGGAGTTTGGGTTTTAGGAGAACTGTTTAGGATTCAGGCTAGACTTATAGAGGAGTTCAGAAGATAAGTCGTTCAGTGAAGTTATCTCTGGTGGTGGTGGGAAGCCAAAGCGACTTGCCGGTTTCCCGCAAGACTTCTGCACGCTCCAATTCAGTCTACGGAGTCCACGGTTATAAAGCCGTCGTTCTTCAACCGGGTTCAGTCTGTGAGGTAGCCCTCAGTGTCCGGAATCGTGCACTTCTCCTGATGCTCGCTTCCTCTGCGGCTCCGCCCACCACGCCGAATCCTCTTGCTTTGTTTGTCCCCGTGGCTCAAAATCGAGGGCTTCAAGACCTCAACAGGCAAGTCTGGCTCGAAAACGATCTTCCGCACCATCACAGGCTCGAACTTCACGTCCACGTACTGAAGCCTTGCAGGACCAAGACCGCCGACAAGGACTTCGTCCCCAATGCGGAGGTCTTGGGCTCTCACCTTGGCTTAGAAAAGGTATTGCAGGACTTTTGATTCTGAGTCTGTGGAGGAAGCATGCCGAAACTAAGACATGCTGAGTTTAAGTTGAAAAGCCATGCGGTTGTCGGATAGGAGAACCCTGTGGTCCAGAGTCACCTCCAACTCAGCAGCACCAGCTTTCAGGACCACTGTGGCCCTGGCTTCATGATCCTCCGGATCGTTCGCCACCTCCAAGACGGAAGCGTCTGCAGCCAGAACTCTCGAGCCCTTGTGCAAAGCACTCCCAGGCAACAATGCACCAGTCTCAGACTTGAAAGCGGCGTCGTGCATGAAGCAGTTGTTGCCAGAAGTCTCGACGGAGATTCCACTCCTAACACTGCTTCTTCCCTGTGTATCTGAGCCACCACAGCTAAGACAAACCCAGGATGCTTCGCTGACACTGTCGCTGCTGCTTGCGGCAGCCGCAGGCACAACGGTCGAAGGCTTAAGTTGCCCTGCGCTGCTGGCAACGGTGACATGTTGCATCAGACACCACTGCTCTCGCCGAAGGCTGTCAAACACATGCTGCTGGGCCTCCATGGTGTCAGCAACAATTTTGACGAACGTGCTTCGAATTTCTTGAAGCTGACGGCATCCCTCAGCGAGGTCAGCGGCACAGCCAATCCTTGATCCTTCGATGCCACTGATGCTGGCATGCGCATCCAGATGGTCGCGTACCTGGCACCTGCCATCCGAATGTTGCAGCTGGTCGACCTTGACGGAGAGCTGAATGACGTGCTGCTTCAAATCCCGCAGCAAATCTATCTCGGCTAACATATCTGTTACCATGGAGGTTGGAGCGAAGTCATTCCGCAAATCGTGGGTCTCCTGTCGCAGCGCATCCAGCTTGCTTGCTGTATCTTTTGCCACTGAGGCTGGTGCGAATTCCTTCCGCAACTCCTGAATCTCCTGTCGCAAGCCCTCCAGCTTCTGATGAACGTCGGTCTCAGCAGCCTTCGGTGAAGCCCATGACAACCTCGAGTCGATGAATTCACGAAGATCCTGCAGCAGAGGCTGCACTCCCTCCAGGTGCACTTTGGACACACCATAGTCCAAAAGCCCCTCCGTTCTTGGAATCCAACGCAAAATGTTGATACACCGCCTGCTGACGACGTCCTCAATAAACCCAAGCGATCGCTGGTCTGACTTCCATTGACAGTGCTCGTGATTACACGAGTGATACGAGTAGCCACAAGCATGCAAAAAAGCCTCCAATATATCTTTCAAATGTCCAAGGCTTTTCGCGGCCTCACCCAAATCGCTTGGGAATGGGTGGAAGTCTTTACGGCCTAGCAAGAAGCCGAGCTCCGCCAACGTCTGCGAAGCGTTCGTCATGGTCTTCGCTGGCTGTAGGACTTCGATGCACGCTCGGACCAAAGCTGCTGCCTGGACAACAGTGACTTAAACCATGCAAGCACTTTTCTTGTTATCAAGCATCGGGCAATTACCCCACCGGATGGGGCTCAACCGGATCTGATTCCGGAAGCTGACAGCGACTCCGACAATGCACACAGTTACCCAAGCCGTGCATGGCTCCCCCTCATGTCAGACAATGTTCGAGTGTCCAATTGAATCTAGTTTATTACATAAAGGCAGCAAAGACGCACACGCTCACATCCAACAACTCGATCATCTTCTGATTTGAACATGGGATCATGCTATTGTCACTTCTGTAGCATGTCTTGGGACGAGGCAGCAAGCTGCCCCAAGTCAGCAGGGTGCCTCCATGGTCGGCTGAATCGGTGAAGAGCGGAAAGTCACTCCGCAGCACTGCTCCACATGCTTCGCATATCTTCGCATGGATGCAGTGCTTGACCGATGCTTTCGAAGGTGCGTCTGTGTCCAGAACGCACACCACGGTTTGCCTAAGAAACGACCTTGTACATAGTAGTCACACGTCCTTTTTGCCTATAGTCTGAAGTCACTGTAGTGACTACCCATAACCTCTTCCAGTGCTCAAATGTTGTCGCACAAGCATCCCCTGCCTGATTCTCAGCCCGCGTTTGCAGCATCTTGCGCAGAAGGCTCGTCCAGAATGGACAGGGCCTGGTACAGAGAACAAGGCCAGCAACATCCGAGAAGGATAGACTTATGCCATCTTATGCCTGCAGTGCATCGCTGTCTTTGGAAGCAGCTAAGCAGGTCTGTTGATCTTGCGGGCACGACCACCTGTCTTTCACCGACGTATCCTGGCTTCGAGATGCCTCCCTAGACTCTAGACTTCATTCAGACCTGCAAGACCTTCCGTCTCTGTCCGAGCCTGACTGGATGGCGCAGCGATGAGGGACCGACCCTCGATGGCACAGGAGGCGGGTGCCCAAAGAGTGTTCGACCTCACCGACGTTCTTACGAGGACCGTGACGGTTTGGAAAGATAGGCTGCTAAATGCTGAGAAGGTGGCGGGCCCTGGTGGCCAGGCTCGACAAGGATGTTGAGGCTCTGAGACCTCGGCTTCCCCCACAACTACAATGTGCCGAGGTCTGCGGCACAGAAGCCCCTCCAGTTGAATTGAGGAGTCTGTCCTTTGACCGCTTTCATCTGGTTCAAGCACCAACTAGTTCGAGCCTCCACTGTGAAAGTCTGGGCACCCAGCCTCAGCGCTTCGAACAGGGGAGCAGCCTGTGAGTAGTGGCTGGAGCCGCAAAAAGGGATAAGAGAGCGCCTTGGAGGTATGTCTCATAAGGGTTTGATGTCGGGTGCAGGAAAGGACCCACGGATGAAAGCCCGTCAGGGTTGTATGCGCAATGCTGCAGAATCTGCCCCAATGCAACCACACATAACCACATACCCTAGAAGCCCTGATCCTACCCAACCGTCCTCCGCCCGTAGCGAACCAGGAGTTCAGGCCACGTTGGCAGCACCCTGGGCACCGGCGCCTTTCTGCAGCAGGGAGGGACGAACTCAGGGTGTTGAGTTTGTTTGAAAAGTTTCTGCTCGTGTGATAGGGCTTGCGAGCGCTCACACTGCTCGACGGACATGTATACATTGCACCTGGCAGCAGATGCAGCGACGCTGACGCTGTCACCTTGGAAAATGCTCCAGAATCGTGTCGTTCCCATCTTTCACGCGCAAATGTAGCAAGGTGCATTCCGGGAGCAACCTCACGACAAACTCTGAGTGCTCCTGAAGCCACACTTCCGACATGGCAGACACCCCTTTTTCCTTCGCAGTCGTTACAAGTCTGCCCGGACGATGCCAACACCTCAGTGCACTGAGCAGTCACAAGCGAAGGAAAGGGCAGGAGACCGGCAGCCGAGGTACCCCATCGAGCCAGAAAGCTCAGGATCTTGTCAACTGCCTGATCCGGATAGGAGGAGACTGAAAGTTCAGGAGGTCCTACAGTAGGCTTCATGATGTTTGGGGTTTGGAGTTTATTAAGAGGAGAAGAATGAATCGAAAGTTGAGGAGGTCCTACAGTAGTGTATTTAGGGTTGCTTGAGAAGGTCAGGTTGGACTGGCTCCGTCTTGATGCTGTGGGGGCTAGCTCCAAGTTCTATCGTCATCAAGGGAGCATCAGCCACTAAGGCTGCTAATTATCACGGCCGGCCACTCTCGGCACTAGAACAACCCTCATTTCTGAATTAAAACTGATAGAATTGTTCCAACTACATCATTCCACGGCGATTCTCTTCAGACCCACGGCTTGCTGAGACTGTCGCGGACTCTTGCGCTGAGTGCAATGCGATGCCTCCTCGATCAGCTCCGGGCTGTCTTTCCACCTTTCGACCAGCTCCGCTGCTGGAGCCAAGCGCGCAATCTCCCGCGCCGTTTCCGCGGGATGGTACTGGTCCAGGCCTTCAAGGGAGAGGGAAACATGAGAGGGAGGGGGGAGAAACAAGCAGTACAGCTTTGCTGTTGCAGTCGTTTTACGTGACAGTAAAATGACAGTTTTGTGCTTGGCGGGCGTGGCTTCGATTTCGAGGTTCCTGCATCTTATCCGTCGGCAATGCTGCCCCTCTGTGGATCTTGCCACTTTGATTCCTCGCTGATCTGCAATGTTTGAAAGGCCTGAAGTTACTGGGACATTCTACCTTCCTTGGGCCCGCGCCCATCAGCACAAGCATGGGCGTCTGCATCTTTTGCACATCCTCTCGCGAAACGCTGAAGACGAAGTCTCTGCCAGACCCAAACATTGCCTGGCGGAAGTCAGACTGCACACGTAGCAACGTAGCAATGGACAAAACTGAGAACCAACAAGCACATTCATCCAGGAAGGCACAAAAACGAATCAATGCCATCCTTATCATCGTTATCATGGTTGCTATGGCGACTGTCCGTTGCTGAGTTACTCCTACACTCTGGCTTAGGTTCTAGGGCGGTTCCATGGCTTCTTTTTTGCTGCACTGGCTGCCACTATCGCTGTTCTAGGAGCAAGAGCCCTGTAAGGACATGCCCTCGTAAGACCGTGCTCGTAGGCATGTATCCACGCCTCGTAGAGGCCGCGCAGCTCGGCGGGTCCGGCCTTCTTTTCCCTCTCCATCTCAGCTGCCCAGTCTCCAAACCTCTGAGGCTTTCCAGATATGGAGGCACATGAGTAGCCGAAATGAAAAAAGACATGGTAAGCAGTTGGGTCGGGCCTGAACTGCAGTGTGTATCTGAATGGGGGAAGGCTGGCAACTAGTGCAGCTGAGAAAAGTTGTTTGGTTGCCAAAATCGACAGGCCTGATCTGGACCCTTGAGTGTGAGTTCCAGCTTAGCGCAGGGGTCGGGCACACGATCTCTGCGTTTGGAGCCTGCGGTATTCAGTATAATAGTATGTGGGACTCAGAAGACCCTGTAAACATATACATAGTTCGCAGACCAGATATGTCCTGCCTACTGCATCATATGACACGATGAGACATGCAGTTCAGCGACATGCAACCGAGTCACCAATGGCTGGTGGCTTCCGTGTTGATGCCTTTCCAGCCGTCCCGCTCTGTGGTGTGAACACCTAGGCGAGGACAGGATTTCTGGAACAACGGCGACGCCCTGCTCCTAAAGCTGACCTGCAATAGGCGAAAGAGTTCAATCGAAAAACGGCGGGCGCGGTTGGTGGCTGAGTGGTGGGCACGTGCGGGGGAGGGCACTTCATGAACATGGCGGTCGCGTGGGAACATGCAGCAGGCTACTACTCCGGTTCTCATCGCGGCGGCCTGTTTCGGACTTCATTCTGAGGTTTGGCCTCCATTGCTGCAAAAATAATCTCGCATATCCCCCTGAAAACTCATAATCCCGCAACATGCTGAAGCTCCGGATTGTTATCTTCTACGGAACGCAAGGATCCAGATGCCAAGTGTTTTTCTTCGGATGATAGGCTTGGCCTGTAAGCCAGCCCTGCTCTGCCGAACAATGACCCGGTTTAGTTTAGGGTTTAGAGTAACATCAACACGGCATCCATGGCTGGACCACGACCAATTGACAGAATTGCCCTGAACCCCAGACCCCAAACTCCCAAAACCACGACTCTGACAGGATTCCCCTCAACCCTAAACTCTGTCTCCTAAACCCTAACCTCAAACCTCTTCCTCAATCCTAAGCCGTAAACTCTACCCCAAAACTCTAAACCCTACGGAGGCAGGCTGCTCATACCGATCGGCTGCAGCATTACGGCCCCCGCAAAGCGATCAGGCGCCTCAACTGCACCAGGGCATCGGGTGTTCTTCTACTACCAATATTGTAGGATATACATACTAATATTGTTTATATACTATAGCAATTTAATACACGACTGTAGTCATATGGGTATTATAGAAGAAGTATATTCATATTTTACCTGCACAGCACGGCAGAGCCAAAGCTCAGTGGCAAGTTCGGGCCAGTGATGCTGACCTCAAGCCCTTCCACAACACAACATAGCCAGTCTGTGACCACCCTAAACCCTAAACCCTAAACCCTAAACCATGGCAAACAGGCTCAAGACTTCGGAACATACCAGCACCCCCCGACTACCCTCTAATAAACCCTACATACCCACTATTAAGGACCATGAGGGCTCCATTAAAGGGTACTTGGGGGGTGCTGGTAGGGTTCCTCTGTTTTGGGTTTAGGGTTTAGGGATAAAAACCGACCTCGACATCAGAGAAAACGAGATCAGGCGGCTTCTTTCAGCAGGCGCAGCTGGAAGGAAGGCCCAATGCAAGATCCTGACTCGCTGCTGTACAGTTTCGGGTTTCGGGTCTAAAGTTTTTTTTTAAAGCACCTTTTTCCTCCTAGCAGTTAAGGTATAAAGTTTAGGGTTTAGGGTTTAAGGTTGCAAGATCCTGACTCACGGGAGTTTGACTGCAGTCCGCCCTGTCTTACTGCTAAAGGCCTGGTGGTCGGCAGTTGGCACCAGTACATGGTAGAGAGTAAACTACAATATTTTTAACTACAGCTGATTATTATGGCATAATATTATAGTACAGTATTTTAACTACAGTTGATCAATAGGGTATATTACAGTATAGAGAATTAGAGTATCCCAGCTGGATACATCCGATGTTCGCACGGTGCCACAGAAGAACGCCTAAACCCTTGGTTCGCGGCAGAACGGCCCAGATGTCATGTGGGGTATTTCTCTAAATTGCGGTTCAGGGTTCAGGGTTTAGGGTTTCGGGTTCAGGGTTTAGGGTTCTCTAAATTAGGGTCCCCGGGGTCCCCAATATAGTCCGCACCCTTATAAAACGGACCCCAAAAGGGACCCTAACTTAGAAAACTACCCATGTCGGGCCTAGCAGCAAGGCCTTCTGAATGCCCAGGTGATCCAGGAGTGCCAGCTGGTCGGCTGCAAAAGTGTGCCAACCATCTCCTCAGCTGTTTCCACAGGGCTCTGAAGTGGAGAAGCCTCTGGGTAAATCATGTGGGTGGTTGTCAAAATTAGGGTCCCTTTTTGGGTCCTTATTATAATACGGCACCTATTATTTAGGGTACCCCAAAAGGGACCCTAATTTTGACAACCACCCATGTGGCTTAGGGTTTTGGGTCCAGGGTGGTGTTGCACAACCTTCGTATACAGCAAACCTGGGACAAGCCGCCGGCAGAGATGGTGGCTGTGGACAGGCCGGGACCAACCTTTTAAGACAAGATAGGAATCGGGCTTGAACCTTATGCTTGAAACATGAGACACGCATCAGCCGAGGCCTGGGAACCGAAATAGACTACCCTTGCCTGCTGGCATAGTGAATGAATCCGGCTCCACTTACGGGACCCTCGATACAAGCAACTCTTAACATCGCCACACAGCGAAGGCGACAACGATCACGCTACGAATAAATCTCAGTACTCTTACTACCACTACTACCACCACCACTACCACTACCACTACGACTGCCACTACCACTACACTGCCACCACTACTACCACCACTACTCCTCCTCCTCCTTCTACTCCTACTCCTACTCCTACTCCTACTACCACTACCACTACCACTACTACTACTACTCCTCTTCCGGCTGCTGCTTCTGCTACTGCTCGACAACCGCGACGATGATCACCACCGCCACCCAAGCGGCAACAGTACACGATAACAACGACGACAATTACAAATTTTGTCATGGGGTCAATCAGGTGCTAAGGTTGTCAATGCAATGCGAGCTATAAGTCTAGAAACCAAGATCTACCCCGGCAACGAAAGTCAAAGTACTTTGGGAGAACCAGGAGAATGATGCGATGTATCGCAGGAAAACAGCTTGTGCAGGCATCGGCTGATGTGAGCTGGTGCTGATACAGTAACAGAAACCATCTACAAGCAAAGCAGCAACAGGAAATATTTTCCACGTTTGAAATGGACAAGCTGCTGTTAAAGCCCATCAACTTATGCTTGACTTTCAGCAGAACCTTGAAGTACCCCTTGCAGTAATCCGTAATTATAGATTGTAGAACAGAGCCCTGAAATCCAAAAGCTAAGCCCGAAACCCCAACCCTAAACCCAAAACCCCAAACCCCGAAATCCCGAAACCCGAACTTCAAACCCCAGAACCCGAAACTCTAAACCCTAAACCCTAAAACCCTCAGGGGAGACCCAAAACCCGAACTTTAAACCCTAGAACCCGAAACTCTAAACCCTAAACCCCTCAGGGGAGACCCAACACCCGAACTAACCCCAAAACCCTAAACCAAAAACCCTAAACCCCTAAACCCTCAGGCTCCACAGTCTCCCCTTTCTCAAGCCCGGGGGCCTGCGCGCTGCGTTGGTCCATGGCGATGAGTCGGAAGCTGCAGGTCGGCAACATCATCCTTTCCCAGGGTTTAGGGTTTAGGGTTTAGGGCTTAGGGTTTTGGGTTTAGGGTTTAGGGGGATTACCATGACCGTTGCTACTGCTATTACTACCAGAACTCCTCCTCCTCCTCCTACGACGACTACTACCACTACTACTGCTACTACTACTACTACTACTACTACTACTACTACTACTACTGCTACTGCTACTATTACTACTACTTCTTCCAGTGATTTTTTTGCATATGAATATGGTCCTTGCTGTTACCGTTGTTCTTATGAGTTGTGTTGGTATTGTTGGTAGCACTGTTATTAACATTGTCTCTGTTCTTGCCTTTTAATGGCCACTGTCGGTGTTCCAGTCTTCTTCTCTCAGCACCGCTACTAACTACTAAAACTGTTATTTCAATCCTTTAGTTGAGTACGATCACGACCACTTAATTTGGTAATGGAGGATCACGCTCACAGTCTTTGCCAGTGCCTCAAAGCTCCCAGCCCGAAGCTTGGCCCAGTCCAAGGCAAAACTGTCTTTAAACCGATCTCCTAAACTGGGTTCAGGGTTTGGGGGTTTAGGGTTTAGGGTGTTGCAATCTGAACCTTGACCTCACTTCACCGGTAGATTCGGTTTCTGAAACCTCAGAAGTGGGATTCCGAGGTTCCAAGGGTTCCAGGGCATCATGGCCCACATCGCGAGTGAGGAGCGCATACCTCCCGGAGCCAGCAACCTGACAAAGGACTTCTAGGCCTTTTAGGGTTTAGGGTAAGGGAAGAACAAGGTTTAGGGTGTTTCGGGTTTCGTAATTATAGGTAGATTATGGGGTAAAGAAGGAGCAAGCTCGTAGAACATCAAAAACAACGAGAATAACACAGGGAGTGTCACATTGGGAGAAGTAACAACCTTTGTGAGACAGACACCTGATAGCAAGACTCCTTATACTGCTACAGAAATAGCAACAAAAGCACGAATGAAGCCGAACGCTCGAGCCTGTGCTACCGCTGCTGGTTTAGATATCGGCAATATGGCAAGTGTGGCAGTACGTTCGGCCTACTCTGGCAGAAACGGAATGCCTGCTACCTCACTGCCTGTGGACGTGCAGATACACCTGTAGGAATATATTATATGTATTATACCCAAGAAAGAAGCCTACATGCAACACCTGCGTACATGTCCATAAATGCACATACCGAACATGCACGTGTATATATAATATGATACAATATTAATGCGATTATAAGTATTAACATAATAAAGTATATTACAATAAGTTTATATAGACATACATACATACAGACAGACAGACATACATACATACATACATACATACACATAATAGGTCGTACGTTCCATGATGGCGCTGCAAAGAGTAGCGACACGGACATTCGCTGCTTTGGCCCTTCTTCGCAACGAGCAGTAAACTCACGAAGTACAAGCTGCAAGAGCTTGGCCACCCTGCAACGATCTCCCTCCCATCTCGGAGCAGCTATACGAAGCAATGGGGTTCAGGATTTCGGGGCACCAAGCCCGAAACCTAGAAGCCTAAACCCCAAAGCCTATGTCTTCGCTCGTTGAGGGTTTGCTGCCGAGGGGCAGGACTGGAATGCCCGAGCCCTTCACCTCATAGGAGATCTTGGCCTCGGCTCTTGGGGTCTTCAAAGCATGATGGCAGAGTTTTAAGCAGAGTCTATGGTCTGAAAACCTAAGGTTATGGAAGGTGCGGGTTTAGCCCTCGGAAACCCCGGCTTCCTGCAAGTTCAGGGCGGCTAAGACCCTTCTCCCAAGAGGAACATGAAGCCACATAGAGACTGAAACTCAAAACTTGAACTACATACAGGTTCATGCAGATAGATGAATATCAAACAGCTATATACATATATCCTTGCTGGTAGAGTTCTATATATGAATGCGTATATATATATATATATATGTATATAATGTACATAGGTATTCGTAGAAGACCGCTTTAAAGCCTTGCATGTTGAAGACCCGGGCCCCAGACGCCGTCGGGTCTCTCGAGCAGCGGCATGGCCCGGACGGAAAGCGTGAAACTACGGAGACCCAGTGGTTCGCTGATAGGGGCCTTAAGAATTAGAATAAGGTTTGGGGTATATTATACCATAATCACAATAAGAATAGGGTTTGGGGGTATATTATACTAGAATTGCAATAAGGAACCCCCCAAAACCCTATTCTAAGTATTAAGGCCCCTACATTAGGAGGTTTCGGGTTGAGGAGGTTTTGAGGGTTCAAAGTTTGGGGTTTAGGGTTCTGAGTTTAAGGGCTTAGAGTTTAGGGTTTAGAGCTTGAGGACTAGGGGACTCGGTGGGCCTTAAGGGTTTAGGGGTTTAGGGTTTAGGGTTTAGGGTTTAGTGTAGAGCTAAGGTGGTTCGGTGGGCCTTAAGGGCTTGGGGTGCTGGAGGGCGTAAGAGCATAGGAACTGCTCGCGCAAGGAGGCTCTGATGACAGTCGTATGATGCACAGCGATTTCGCTCATGGTGATCGCCTCCTGTTCCATTGCCTGCATAGATATGCACAAACAACATACAAATATATATATATATATGGCATAACTAGTACATACTATATTAAATTATATGTATGTGCGTGTGTATCTATATGCCTCCTCCTCTCCGAGGTGGCCGCGTCAAAGAGGGGCACCTTCAGAACTCCCAGATGCCCGAGCCTCAGCCGAACCGGGCTTCGGGATCCGACAACGTGAGCAGGGTTTAGGGTTTAGGGTTTAGGGTTAGGGTTTAGGGTTTAGGATTAGGGTTTAGGGTTTAGGGTTTCGGGTTTAGGGTTAGGGTTTAGGGTTTAGGGCTTAGGAGTAATGTAGGGGCCTTACTAACTTTGTAGTATTGTGACACTAACGAACTCTGAACAATAGACTAGTTTTGTGGGAGACATTATATTAGTGTTACAGTATAATGACACTAACGAACTCTGAACAATAGACTAGGTTTTGTGGGAGACATTACATTAGTTTTATAGTATAATGACACTAACGAACTCTGAACAATAGACTAGGCTTTTTGGGAGACACTCTTTAATTTTGTAGTATAATGACATAAACGAACTCTGAGGAAAAGACTAACATCGTAGTACAAAGACATTCACGAACTCTAAGGAATCTCTAAGGAATAGTATGGCTAATTATGCAAACTTGCGAATTGGGGTTCCAGGGCCAGCTGGTTGTCTGAAACCCACCAGGGGCCCTGGCGACCGCCCGATGTTGGAGAAGTTCCTTGGGGCAGGATAGTGGGTGGTTCCGGTAGCTACTCGGTCCCTACCTTAAGAACCCAAAACCCACTTTTTTGTAGGGTCCCTAGAAATCCCATATTAGGGTTTATAATAAGAACCTACAAAAAAGTGGGTTTTGGGTTCTTAAGGTAGGTGGTACAGCAATCCAAGAGAGGCTTTGCCCCTGCCGCGCCATTCTCGGATCCCACCCCCTCACAGGTAACACCGTCTGAGGAGTCTTGGCCTTGGGGCTTCGGGGTCTGTTCATACAAACTTGAAGACGCACCAGACGAAACAACTGGGCTCTGGGAATGGGAGTGGAGTCGCGACCACACGCTTCGTCCGGCCGGGAGTCTGATACTCCCATTCAACGAACGCCTCATCCGAATGAGCCTCGGCCGCCACTAACCACGTCAAAAGTTATAGGTAGCTGCCCATAGTCTATAGTGGAGTAGAGTAGTTTCTGGGGCTTCTACCTGGCAACCTTGCAACTGGCACCTCTAGCTTAGAACCGCAGTGAAGACAAGGTAACCTTAAGTATACAAAGCAACGCTCTGCATATGAAGCCAGGCACCTCTGCCCTACAAGGGGATTTTGCTTGTCAAGAAAGAGTTGCAACAAAGGTGAATCAGCAACATCTCTCGACATTTGTCCCTGATGGCCCAGCACACAGGCCTGCATCATGCACTCCGCTATGGCTTCCAAGAGCAGCAAACCTCGATTCTCGAAGCTATAACATGGCTAAGAACGCAAAAGGGGCGAGGAAGACTCGAAACTGCGCATCAAAGGGAAGTGAACCCATACTAAGCTTGAAAGTGCTGTCGGACAAGGGGACAAGGATGCCCAATGGTTGCAGCCCATCATGTAGTCAGGATTTCGCCAGGTGCACGGGCGAAGGACATGGGGCAACAGACATCCGGCCCATCGGTGCATAGCTCCGCTTCATGGCAAGAAGCTTTAAAGCTTAAAGTCCAAGGTACATCTGGCCGAATTCAATCTCAACTGCCCCTGCCAGCGAATTAGTTCCTGCAGCCACGGCACCGCGGATGCCAACAGTGGAAAGCCTTTCATGTTAAAGAGCTTTGTGCAAGAGCTGCAAGCACATATGCAGGGCTTGAGAATTGTGAGACAGGCTCTGCAATGCTGCCACAGAACAAGTCGCACGCAGAAGTCTGCAAGCTCGCTGTTGGAGACATGAACTAACATGCGTGCTCTGCCAGCAGTATTCAGGCGTGAAGCAAATCTGAAAGCCCCAAACCTCAAGTCCTAAACCCCAAGGCCTCAGCCCGAAAAAATCCGTCCTCCCCACAGCCCAGGTGAGGGCGAAGCCCTCAGCCCCCCAGCCTCCGAGCCAAGCCTGCGAGCTCCCGGGGGCGTAAGGATCCGACCTGCCAACTCTGACTTACTACTACTACTACTACTACTACTACTACTGCTGCGACTACTACTACTACTACTACTACTACTACTGCAGCTGCTGCTGCTGCTACTACTACTTCTCCTAGTACTAGTTACTACGCCGACGACTACTACTCCTCCTGCTGCTGTTACTG
>CAJNDV010033500.1:20676-34725 GCA_905221635.1 Symbiodinium sp. CCMP2456 | reverse complement strand
TGTATGCATGTATGCATGTATGCATGTATGCATGTATGCATGTATGTATGTATTTATGTATGTATGTATGTATGTATGTATGTATGTATGTATGTATGCATTAATGTATTCAGGCATTACCAGTATAATGTATTAATATATTAATGCATTGATGTATTACGGAATGCAATGTTGTATGTGTATGGACTCAGTATGGACTTGCATACATGTATGTAAGCAAGTACGTATCAGAAGTAAGTCAGTGGGGAAAGGAAGGAAGCAACCAAGCACGGAAGGCAGGAAGAAAGGAAGGGAGGAAGAAGGAGTGGCTGCCTGCTGCATGCAGGCTTGAGGAGCTGACGTGACCATGATCTTCTGCCACCCCGCCCGCCCCAGCGGTGCCGGCTTTCTCGCAACCGCCGGAATGTGCACATGTGCAGGCACTGAAACTACAGAGTCGCAAGTTCTCAACCCCAAGGCCCTAAAATCTGAGAGCCTAACGCGTCCGAAACTCTAAAACCTTAAACCCTGAACCCTACAAGCTTCAGGCTTCTAAAGATCCCCACAATTAAGCTTGCAGCTTTGCATTGGGAATAGCTTGTTGTGTAGCTAGCGGTGGCAGGCTTAGGTCCAGACGCGGCAGGGCCAGTCAGAGCAGAGAAAACAAGGGTTCCGCTCAAGCATATAAGGCCTACTATACGGGTTACTTTAAGGATTTCCTATGGTTTCCTTCAAGGGATACTATCAGGGTTTTGGGTCATGCGCGGAGGGCCTGGAGATTTGATGCTCAGGTTTGGGGGTTTGAATTAGCAGGTGTATTGTTCTGTTTTGCATCATGGTTATGAGCTCTACTTGGTTTATCTAGGCTTTGAAGCTGAAGCTGAAGTAGAGAGGGAACGGTTCGGCGTAGAATCCGCAGATGGCCATGAGCGGTCAATTCCCATCCCGAATACACTGCGCTATAGGGGTTTAGGGTTGCTTTAGCACAGTTTTAGGGTTCAGATTGCTCTCAAAACCCTAAACCCCAAGCCTAAAGCATAAACCTTAATCTTCAATCCTTACAGTACCCCGAAGCCCTGGACCCTCAAACCCCAATCTCCCAAGTCCTAGGCCCGATTTTGTACCCTAAAACCTTGGCCCAGGTTTGGGGTTTGAGGGCTTAGGGTTCAGGGTTAATAGCTGGCCAGCAACAGCCTTGCCTTCCTTAGAGTCCCTACTCGAAGTTCAGAGTGTCAGAGATATCCCATCGGGGCCCTTAGAGGTAGAATTGGTTCTGGGGGGCATCTCTTACACTAGAATCTTTAAAGCAGGGACTGTGAGGAAAGACGGTTTACTGGCTCAAGATGGCAGTCTGAGATCAGGATCTGGGAAGAAGGAGCTTTCCTTAGCGTTTGGGGTTTAGGGTCTTGGGTTTGCTGAGGGCTGAGGGTGGAGAACCATGGAGTTCTTGTGGGTTAAAACCCTTATAAGACCCCTAAACCCTAAACTCTCAACCCTAAACCCTAAACCCCAACTCTCAACCCTAAACCCTAAACCCCAACCCTAAACCCTAAACCCTAAACCCTATAAACCCTAAACCCCAAACCCCAACGCTAAACCCTAAACCCCAACTCTCAACCCTAAACCCTAAGCCCTAAACCCTAAACCCCAGGGCAATCTCAGCTTCAGGAGGCTTAGACTACTTCTGCAGAGCTTTGCCCTTGCCACGGACTCCGAAGCTTTTGGCGGACCCCAGCCTTTCAAAGTTCGCACGGGCCAGACTACGTAAGTCATTGGGGTTTAGGGTTAAGGGTTAAGGGTTTAGGGTGTAGGGTTTAGGGGTTTAGGGTCAGGACTGATGAAAGTTACAATTAAATTAAAAGTGGGAGCCATTGTTGCCATCCCTGTTTCATGGTGGTTCGTAATATTCCAGTAGTATCATGGCTCATGTATCCCGGTTTTTCGCTCTCAACTCCTAGGATTGGACCCAACCGCAGAACCTTGCCGAAGGCAGCTCACCGAGCTCCGTACTTGAGCGCTTAAGGTTTACCAAATCTTATATACTTACTTCTGAAAATGAGCCCTAAGCCTTAAAGTTTAGGATTGCAAACCCTAAATCCTAAAGAGTCGAACCCAACCTTTAAAAAAACCCTAAACTCTTTGCAGATTGTTTGCGGTAGCAGAAAGACCCCGGCGCCGCAGCTGCGGGCCGGGTCCCTTGAAGCCCGACATGCAGACTCCCAGCGGTCCTATCCTGCTCGGGCCTCAGGTTTGCGCGGAGTTTTGGGTTTGGGTTAGGCTTTGGGGGTTTAGGGTTTTAAGGTTTTAGGGTTTAGGGGTTTAGGGTCTTAAGGTTTGAGGGGTTTAGGGGTTTAGGGTTTTAAGGTTTTAGGGGTTTAGGGTTTTAAGGTTTTAGGTGTTTAGGGTTTAGGGCTTCGGGTTTACATTGAGTTTACTTTGCAAACAGACATCTGTGCAGGACGGCGTAGGTTGTAGAGTTAGCAGCCCGAATCAATGGCCCCACATTTGTGGCTTGCAGGTGTTCAGCAGGGGGGTGGCTTTCAAGTTTCAGATGACTGTGACATAGTCACGTCCAGTCCGCGGTACTTGAACGATGCACGTATTATGGGGTGTATTCATAGGCCCCAGAGTAGTTCCCCTTTGGGGTTACCTTATAGGATTCTATATATGAACCCAAAAAGGAACTACTTTAGGGCCTATGGGTATTCGTGAATGAGCGCAGGATTGAAGCAAAAGGTCGGTGGACGGCCCGGCAGCTCCATGAATGACTTGTTCACTGTCAAAATGCGTGATGATGATGATGATGATGATGGTGATGATGGTGATGATGGTGATGATGTTTCCTGAGAAATATGGGGGCGTAGCCATTGCTCGGGGAGCCTGCTGTCCTGCATCGGTCCCTAAGGCTCCATGAACCTATGTAGTATATACTTAGCCCTTGCAGTACCTGTATAGGAACCCCTTTGAGGCCTGAGCATATACAATGCAGGCACATGGAGCCTCAGGGCTGTTGTTCGTTGGTGGTGATTCGCATGTAGGCGAGAGCGCCCACTCGGTATGTGACAAGAAGAACATGTCATGTGTGATGGTAATTAGTCATAATTGCACCAAGGGGAAGGGTGTTTCTAAAGATGTATACAAGAGAATGTACAGCTTCCCCCCTGACACAAATGCTTTCAAACGAAGGACACACTGAAGTGTGAATGCGAGGCTTATCCTTACGGACTTGCGGAAAGTCATGCCCTGCCAGGAAGCCAAGAAGCAGTTCATGACTGACGCCTCGAAAAGATCCTAAGCCCCACAAAGTTAAACGCCCCTAAATCCTGAATTGCAAGCTTCTTCACTGACACCCAAACCGTTCAACCCGCCCTAAGCCCCTTAAACCCACCCTTATAACTTATAACCCTTCTAGACCCCCTGAGCCTACAAGGGTCCCTCACCTAAATCCTATGCCCTAACCCCTGAGCACCAAACCCAACAACCACTAAACGCTGAACCCTGAGCCGTAAATTACAAACCCCCAAACCCCAAACCCTAAACCCCAAACCCCAAACCCTAAACCCTAAACCCTAAACCCTAAACCCAACACCCCGAGTCTTCCTAAGGACGCAGTGGACCGGACCCGTTCGATGGTCGAGTGCGGGACCTGCGCCCGTGCGCCGGGCTCAGACTCGTACTATTTGGGTTTAGGGTTTAGGGTGGGTCCCTTTTGGGGTACCCTACATAATAGGTGCCGCATTATAATAAGGACCCAAAAAGGGACCATCATTTTGACAACCACCCAATTTGGGTAGTTCTTTAAACTAGGGCCCCTTTTTAGGAGGGTGCGGTGGTATTTTGGGGGAACTGAAGGGACCCGAATTTAGAGAACTACCCATTTAGGGTTTGTTTGATCGGGGTGGGGCGGGCGATTTTGGTTGGGATGTCGCTCTGATTTCGGGTGGTCAAAGGGGCCGAAGCTCAGGGCTCGTAGACCCAGGCTTCATGTTTCTGGCAACGGATTTGGGGGTTTCCGCAAATAGGGGACCCTGGTATAGGACCCGAAATAGTAGGATCCTTATTATAAGGACCCCAAACTAAGGTACCCCATATTTTCGGAAACTCCCATTTATGGCAAGTCTACGGTGAGTGGAGTGCAAGCTTGCGGGCTTTGCATCAAAGTGGCGAGCGGGGTGTGCGGTCAGTCTAACATCAGTACAGCGCTGGAGAAGCTGGTGTGAGAAGTCGCGTCAGGAATACATGCGGAAGGAATGACATGTCATGGGGTGTGGTCAGAGTCTTCACAAGCATCACCAGGTTCAGAAGCAGCACCATTGGCCCCAAAACTTGCTGTTGCCCTTGCAATGTTTCCCAGAATGATAGGAGCTACAGCCGTTTGCTATAAGGCATGATTGAGCACCACACGGACGGATCAGTCATCGGGGTTGGGGATTCCTCGATCTCGATGTGCGGTTGTAGGCTGTTTCGGCCACAGCGTCGGAACTTAATTCTGTTCAGCTTGCCAAGGTGGGCCATTTGGGTTGCTGCTTTTACAGGACACGATGTGATCAGACAGAAAAAAGGCCAGAAAGGGGCCGAGAGCGAATGAGAGGGTGAGTGAGAGGGAGAGGGCGAGGGCGAGGGAAAGAAGGAGACTGCGTGTGTTCCTTTTTAGGGAACTGTAGTGCTGTAACGGTGCTGACAGTCTCAGCAGCAGGACCATGACCAGGAACAGCAGTCAAACCGTTTGGTGTGCCAGAACTGGGGCCGCAAACTCATGGCAGTATTGCTGATACTGTTTCCTACCAGTACTGACACTATCCTTGACAGCACGCACTTCCGGCTCCTGTCAGAGTAGCTGTAATCATTCTAGTTCCTCATTTTGATTTAATTAATCAGTAGTAAGCTATATCTAGGATCCGATAAGGGAACCCCAAAAAGGAAATACAGTGGAGACTATAGTCTGTAGGTGGCAGCAACGGCAAGAATGCTTTGACACTGATCCCGCCAAGGCAAGTTGTGCGCCGGGATTCTTTACCAGTGAGGCCGGAACGGCTGCCGCGATCGATGCCTTTAAGCCACATGACCCACGACGGATGCTGTTTGTACGTTTGTCCTTATCTCCGTCCGCATGGCCTCGATTCTGTGCCCTGTGCCTGCATTGGTGCTTGTTTCATACACGCGTTCCGATGGTTTTGCTTGCAGATTGCCCATTCAGCCAAAGACATCTCAGCAGATGCCAGGCTTTGCAGAAGCAGGTTCGGACAAACAAGCAGTCCACTCGCAAAACGTCATGTCACAAAGTTCGCCTCAAGGGTGCGTGAAGGTGGTGGATGCTGTGATGTGCTGACATTGAGATCTCTGCGAGTGTGATTGTCAATCATTGCGGTGCGGACGCAGTGTGTGCTGGTGCTCGCAGCTTTGCAAGCTCCATCCTTGGCGGAAGGCTTCTATAATGCAGTGACACTGAAGGGAGTCAAGAGATCCGTAATGGAGAAGACGCTGCATCCTCCCTGCTTGTGCCCCTCAACCCGCTCTTGATAACAATGTTCGTGGCATGAGATCATGCAAAGCTTAATGACAAGGCAGCTTGGGGCTTAGGCGCGAAGCAAAGACTCTTTCCATCGCCCAGCCTGCAGCCTAATCTGCATCTCGATGCTGGTGGCAAGTACTACTTGCCAGAAGCAAGGAACGCTTCGAAATGAGTACCGCCTGGTGTGGACTGCTGCCGCAAAACCAGGCTTAATCGGGGAACGCCGGCCGAGCAGACGAGATTTTTGGCGACGTTTTAAGCTTATGGTCACGACAACCCGGTCAGCTTGACGCGGCTTATGGACCGAAAGGATAGACACATCTGCCCAAGATGAGTTCGGACTGATGACCACTTGGCGTGTTTCGCAACCCTCAAAAAGTGTCACAATTTCGAGATGTTTAGGTGCGGACGTGGGTGTTCACCCGCAGTTGGTGCATACCACGCTAATGTTGTCGCAAGGTGTCTCATCAAATCAGAGCAGACACTGGAGGGAAGGTAAAGCCATAAGTCGTAACATTCCGCGGCATTCAAGGTTCGAGAGTTGGGAGCTTTATTGGAGTGAAATACACATCTTTCGGCGTCTGCACTCTCGAATGGTATGCATCGAATGATCCACACAGGTCCGTTGTCGTGGATTGTCGTCTTCGCGATGACGTCGATCGGAGTCCAGACTGTGGGAAAGCAGTGCGTTGCACACTGCTCGTGTTGCCGCCGAGTTGGCTTCTTTGCGGTTTAGACAGTGCGTGCATCGTGGTTGTTGTTCTGTTGTCGTTCTTGCTGTTGTCGTTGTGGTGACATCGTGTAGCGTCCACAATGGGGGGATGCAGTTCGCAGTGCACATATCTGATGTTGAAGCGGAGTTGGCTTCCCTGCTGTTCAGATATTGGCCACATGGTGGTTGTTGTTCTGTTGTCGTCGAGGTTGTCGTCGTCGGTTGTGACATCCATCAGCGTCGACGCATGCGCGCGCCATGCGGCGTCTTCCCGGTGACCGGGTGGACGCCTCGTCCAGGCTTTCCAATGAAGCTGCCGCTGCTCCGACGAATGCGGCAGGAATGGGCAGCGGATGCGTTCAGGGAGAGTTTTCCCCAACCGCCGCAGGTACCTACTATATAGGGTGCTAGAGCCCCTAGGGCTATATAGTAGGTACCTGGAGGGTTAGGGTTTGGAGCGCCATCATCCTGAAACATACCTTAATTCATGTATATTTGCATGCATCTGTGAGCGGATGAACTGCGCATCGACGGTTGACTCAAATCAGATGCAGGCCCCTGTCCCTGAACTCTACTAGACTGCCTGGCGCTTAGTAGGGAATGGGGGAATGGATCCCTACGATAGTCCCTTAAGGTCCCTTATAGTAGTCCCTATAACCCATTCCCCCATTCCCTACTAAGCACCAGACAGTAGAGGCTCTTCAGGGCCGTAGAGGCGATGCACTCTCCTCCCATCCACTGGCCCCCCCTCTTGTGTGGTTTTCGACTCTTCGACTGTCAGTGAGACCAAACGAGCAAGTAGCGCTGTCAGCAGACTGCTCGCGTCGTTGGCGATACTACATGGGCTCTTGTGGTTTGCTACGTGGATTCTGCTTTGGCATGATTTTGCAGCTCTTTCGGGTGAAAACCCCCAATGGTTACTTGTCGTGCACATCACATCCAGTAATTAGTCAACGCACCATCATTTGGGGAAATCTTGCAGCTTGCGCTCTCGACAATTTGTCGAGCGCCTAGAGATCACAATGCATTCTTCCAACGCATGGAAACCCGTCCACTCCCGGAAGACATTCCAACCCAAGCACTGAGCCCTTAAAAGCTTTAAAACTTGCGCCCGGGATTCCTAAAGCTATGTGTTTGTGTGAGTTCTTAGCGGCATCTCTGCAAGGAGCTTGCGTGTCTGTCCGCACCAGTGGGACACCAGCACCGCCGCCGCTGAAGCTCTCGCCAATGTCGCCACGGATAGCGGGCGCAGGCTTACCGCCCGCCTGATGCAGAAAACCCAATATACTCAATACTCCTTTGTGAAGGAATATCAATGAAGGAATATGTTGACTTGGACTGTGGAATATTGTATTCCTGAATTAATGCGTATTGGGCTTTGTGGGTTCAGTGGCTTAGTAAGGGGTGTTGGGTTTAGGCAGGAGGTTGGACGTTTGGGTTCGAATTTCAGGGCTTTGGTCACAGACTTTAGGTTTAAGGATTTTGATACTACATGAGTAAGTGGGCTCTTACAGTATAGGGTAGTGTATGGTTTGATTGCTCTCCCTTCGGCTCTTCAAGATACGAGGTTCACTGTCCAGAACAAGTCCCTGAACCCTAAACCCTAAACCCTAAACCCTAAACCCTAAACCCTAAACCCTAAACCCTCTTTCTTGCACAGCTCGGTGTTTCGGAGGACATGCCCTTCCTTCTTCCCGTCTCCTGGACCCTTACTTTTCTCTAGCATTACGAATGTCGGGGCCTAAATAGTTACCTATACTACGGTTGATGATAAAAATCCTGCATTACCCATAATAAGTAAGATACCATAATTCCCATGGTTTAGGGTCCTTAAGGTCATGCAGGATTTATATCATCAACAGTATGTTGGGGTTCCTTGTATAGCATAACGGGTTAAGGCCGCTATATTAGCTTTTAAACCTGAGCCCTTCGACTGCACGCCCCGAAAAGCAAGCCTGGACAGCCTCCCATGTTCCACCTGCCCAGGGGTCCTTCCAGCCCATGGCGATGGCAAGATCCTGCAATGTCTACTTCTCAGAAGCATGTTCCGAAGCGTTGCATTCCTGATTTAATCATTGCCCGTTGCATGATCACGATCGTGGCTCTTGTTCTTGTGATACTTCATGTTATTTCGAAGCCAGCTACTGAACCCCAACATAAACCTCAGAGCCCCGAGCCTTTACCTCAAAGCCACGCCCTTTAATATTCAAGCAGGATCCGAAACACCACTCATCATAATATCTACATTGGAAGCGTGTTGGAAAAGCATCATAGCTCTACTACGCCCTAGTGCCATGAAGTCGAAAAACTTTCTTATAACCGTAAAGGATTCAGGGCTATCCGATAAGCATAGCCCTGCAGAACGATGGACTGCAAGAAATCATCGGCCACAGAGTTATTGTAACTACGGGCAGGAAGCACGGTCTCGAACAGCATCACGGAGCCATAAAACCACATATCCTGCACACACCTGCGCTTGCAACTGCGCAGCTCTGAGCCTTGTACCCTACATCCTACAACTATGAACTCGAGCATCAGAACATCTTTCCTACTGTAGGCACTGGTGACCATAGCGACGACAAGACCAAATTCAGCAACAGCAGCAAGAACTATACATGAAAACAACTACAACCCGGGAGCACTCAAAACCCCGAATGCCTCTGAAAGTGCTAACCCCTAAACCTCAACCTTAAACCCAAGATAAATTTCTTGGACCCTCAACTTGGAACTTACTAGCCCAAGACCAAAACCGTGAGCTTTCAAGTAAACCGAAACTTAAACCTGACCAAAACAAAACCCCAAAACACCTAAGAAGGGTCTTTTAGGAGTTCTTTAGCGTTTTGAGACGCTTTTTTCGTTGAGTGAAGTAGGTTCCTACTGGCTCAGTAGAAGCACCCTGAAACTGGTCCCTGAAGAACTGAGGGTCTAGTCCACAGCGGCCGGGACCTCCACCGCAGACGCCACAGACCCCACAGTTTGCAGGCAGTCCTTCGACTTGGCATCAGGGTCGGAATAGAACTCGTAGCAGCGTTCCATTGTAGTTTATGTGGGACAGTAAATCACTATAGTACGCCCACGGCTACGAATGGTATTGACATGTAAGGTTATCCACCATATATAGGTTCCGCCTTATGTTATGCTTTCATGTTTGTTTGTATACCCTAAACTCCGTTATTTGTTAGTTAAGGCCCCTACATACGTGACTAGGTGCACAACGGGCTTAGGCAGACATGACAATGCTAGCAGCATTAGATGAAGGCACCTTTATGACAATATGTGTAAATAGCTATACTGGCAACAATGCTGATAATGAGCTGCTCAAATTAAAAACAAGTCAAGTTGCAGTAGGAACAACAGCAGTGTTCAATGGACCATATAATACGTTTTGACAAGTTTTTTTCTACTGAGACACCCATCGCGGCAGAGTCGCTCGAAGCTTTGTAGGTCGCAAAGGACCCTAAGTCCCTAAACCCTAAGCCAGAAAACCTCGAAGGGTGAAGGCCTCAGGGGCTCGATACCTGCACTCTAGGACTTCAGGCATAAAGCTGAAGAGTTCGAACCGAAAAGACATATCGCGGAGGCTCTTGGGTTTTTTTGGGGGGTTTTGGGTTTCGGGTGAAGGTGTTTCCGGCTTGGGAGCTGAACTTGTAGTCGTGCCTTGCTACGAACTGAAAACCCGCGAGCTTTCAGCCTTGCCACTGAAGTCTTTTTCAATGAGCAATATCTGCAGCTGATCTTAGGGTTTGGGGTCTAAAGGGGCTTCAGGGGGCCAAGAGTGCACAGCGGCCGCAGGCTACTTGGCGTGCCAAAGTTCCTGCCTCTTGACATTCTAAATTTGTAGAAGCTAGACCCCAGATCCTTTGTTGAAACCTGTAGAAGGCATGTTGAACCTTTGCGAAGCCTGGACATGCACTCCATTCAGAACTCCAGCAGAAGATCTGTGGCTGCTGCCTTCGGAGTATATGGCAACACAGGCCCAAGAATGAAGAGCTTGAGGTTTAGCGCTCAGGGGGTTTAGGCTTTCGGGTTTAGGCTTGTCTTCGATTCGAGAACAATAAAGGGCTCCTGAAGCGCATAAACCTAAAGCGCCAAATCCTAGACCTGCGAGCTACATGTGCCTCACGAGGTTCGAGAAACATGCGTTTAGGGCTCTCCGTTTGAGGGGAGTTTCGAGAGAACGCCATGGTTTCCAGTCCGTGATGAGCATGCCAATGTGCCCCTTCTGCGCAAGCTGGTCCGCCGTCAGGCCTGACAATGGCATACTGCTACAAACTGACGCATCACACGATAAGGTGTAGCGCAGTCGCAGTAGAGGTGTACGTTGCATTGGCGTCTGTATTGGATAATAGCATTTGTAGGGGATCTAAACGACACAGCTGTCGGGCGTCCCTGGACAACACGGGCAATACCAACACCAACACGAACAGCGGTAGTGTTCGAGGTTGTCGTCGCCGCTGCACCTAGTAGTGGTTGTAGTAGTCGTCGCCGCGGTCATCGCAGTAGCAGAGTAGCGATCGTAGTAGCTGTCGTCGTGAAGGAGCACCAGCAGTGACAGCAGCAAGGACCAAGCAGCAGCAGCAGCAGCAGCAGCAGCAGCAGCAGCAGCAGCAGCAGCAGCAGCAGCCCCAGAAGGGCGGCAGCAGCAGCAGCAGCAGCAGCAGCAGCAGCAGCAGCAGCAGCAGGGCCGTCCTTGTGTCGTCATTTCCTTCTACGTGCATGGTGGTATTGCCGGCAATACCGGTAGGGGTAGTGCGCTGAATTCTTGTTAAGTTCAGATTTTTTTATTCTTCGAGTGGCAGTATCAGTTTGAACAGCTTGAGTCGCTGTGGCAGTTCCACTTAATCCGTCTGTGTGTGTGTGTGTACTTGTGTGTCTACACATGCAAAGCCAAGCAACTCTCGCTCCTGGCCCCATGTCTGTCCTCTCACCCTGTGTTTGTCTCTTCATCTCTTGCTCTCCCACTCGTCCCCTTTGCCTCTCTCTCTCTCTCTCTTTCTCCTCTTTCCCTCTAGCTCCTTTTTCTCTCGCCCTGTCTCCTTATCCCTCCCATCTCACTCTCCCTTTCCCCCTCTCTCCCTGTCTCCCTTTCTTGCTCCCTCTCAAAGAACATAGCCTCCCCTGCGCTCATGCCCGCCCTACGCCCTACAGCAGTAAAACCGGAATACTAGTCGCACCTCAAACCCTCGGAAGTCCGTATAGTCCTTTGAGATCTTGTATAGCGCGAGCCTTCGCAAAGCCTACAAAACTTGTCAAGAGGTGGTCACATCTGAGATTTCGATTCAGATCGGAATGGAGAACCGGGCCTTGTTCCGTGCCATTGCAGCCGCTTGGTGTCCATGATTCTGGCTGTATATATATATATATATATAATAATAATAATAAATATAAATAAATAAACATATATATATATATATATAGGTTTAGCAGGGTGCTACCTGAAATCAACATCTGTTGCTGATCGTGATCGTGATGCTCCTCTCAGTGGTACTGAGACTGGTGATGATGATGGTGATGGTCATGATGGAACTTCTGTAGAAGAAGATGCTGGGGATGAAGGTGAGACGAAGCAAGTGGTTTTACTGGGAGCATGGCGACGATGGTGAAACTGATGATGGTGCTGCTGATGCCAGTGACACCGTGATGGCAGCTAAGACGACGACTGTGACAAGATGCTGCAGACACTGCTGGCCTTGCCATGACGATGTTTGGTCAGGTGTGGGTTGATGTGTGCTGAGCTTTGGCGGTGTGGGATTTTGGGTTGGCGCCCAGTGTTCGCGGTTTCAGTGTGGTTTGATCTGGCTTTGGCGAGTTCAGTCTAAGGATTCTGGGGCGTCCGGTTTTGGCTGCAGGGTCCTGCTTCCAATTGCCTGTTCGAAGACCACTTGTCCGTCCGGCTGTCGAGGAACCGAAGGTAGAAGCTAGCAACCTACTCCATTGCTCAAGCTGAGATTTCAACCTCTTCAACCCTCGAACTCTAAGCCACAACCAGCTCACCTTAGACTTAACCCGGAAGCCTACACCTGGAACCTTGAGCCCCGGAGCCCGCTGATCGTCGTTCTTAGGCCCAGGAGCCCTGAATGAACTCTGAAGTCCCATCCTCCCCTCAAGCCCTGGACCCTAAATCCGAGTCCATCTTCAGGAATAGGTTCACGCCAAGCTCCAGGAGTCCGAAGCACAAGGCCCCTACAGCTGCATCTTCGCTTCTAGAAGTCTGCAGTGGTGGTAAGGTGACCGCCGTCGAGGCTGGTCGAAATACTTACCTATACTATTTTTGGGAGTTCCCTATCGTAATTACAGTATAGTATACCCCAACGCCCTATTCTAATTCTTCAGGCCGCTATAGTAGGACCTAGGAGCAGCAGTAGTAGTCGTCGCAGTCGTGGCTGTACTCGTAGTGCAGAAGCAGCAGCAGTAGCAGCAGTCGTACCAGCAGTGGCATCAGCAGCCGCAGTACAGGAAGTAGACACAACAGTGGCAAGATCCAGAAGACGTCGTAGCAGCAGTGGGGTTAGCGATAAAAAAACAATCTCAAAGCAGGTCCTGCCAACACCGTGTGGGCGCTTGCGGTAACGGCTGTTGCCGGCCCACTGTCGGTGAATGCGATAGCCTCGCGCGCAGTGGAAGGAGTCGAGGCTCGCAGCAAGACATATAGATATTTATTACGATACGTTGACACATGCATGTGTGTGCTCGTGTGTATGTGTGCCTTGCGCCTCCCAAACGGAGATTGCAAATATACGAACCTTAGCAGCCTTAGCAATTAGGATCGTTTTTGGGGGGTAGTATACTACAAGGGGACTGTAAGGGATAATCTCTGTACTTTTTTCAGACCGTAATCATTTTTTGTCTTCAGTCCCGGCCTACCCGGAATCAGAAGCTTCAGCAGTCCCCAACGTTTAGGGTTTAGGGTTTAGGGTTTTACCCGGGCGATTTGGTTTTATGTGGGCCTGCATGCAGGCTCCAGCAGGTGAGGGCGCATGCTCCAGAATAGGGTTTTAAAAATTTCCCTAAACCCTAAACCCTAAACCCTAAACCCTAGCTATGCGGGGCCCAACATCCTCACTAGGAAGAGGCTACAAACCCTGAACCGTAAAGCCGCTGAACCTGCGACCCCTGAACCCTAAACCCTATAAACCCTACAAACCCTATAAACCCTAAACCCTATAAACCCTAAACCCTATAAGCCCTATGAGCCCTAAACCCTATAAACCCTATAAACCCTATAAGCCCTATGAGCCCTAAACCCTATAAACCCTATAAGCCCTAAACCCTATAAGCCCTATGAGCCCTTAACCCTATAAACCCTAAACCCCTAAACCCTACAAACCCTAAACCCCTAAACCTTAAACCCTATAAACCCTAAACCCTATAAACTCCTAAACCCTATTAACCTTATGCTTCGTCTCATGTCTGAAGGAGCTCACAGGTCAGGCCTTGGCCAACTTGGCCCGGAGGCCCGCGCACATGCTGCTGAGGAAGAAGGCAGGAGGGTTTCAGGATTTAGGGTTTAGGGTCTAGGGTTGCGGTTTGGGGGTTTGTTAGGGTTTCAGGATTTAGGATTTAGGGTTTAGGGTTGAGGGTTTGGGGGTTTGTGAGGGTTTCAGCATTTAGGGTTTAGGGTTTGAGGGTTTGTTAGGGTCTCAGGATTTAGGGTTTAGGGTTGGGGGGTGTTTTGGGTTTCAGGATCTAGGGTTTAGGGTTTAGGTTTGGGGGATTTAGGGTTTCAGGCGTGGTTTAGGGGCATTGGGTTAAGGGTTTTCAAGGTTCGGGTTCAGGGCAGATCTGGGGCCTGAAAGAACAAACGCGAAAATAAGTAATTAAGTGGAAGGAAGGAAGGAAGGAAGGA
>CAJNDV010033500.1:7198-20660 GCA_905221635.1 Symbiodinium sp. CCMP2456 | reverse complement strand
GTCGGTAGGTAGGTAGGTCGGTAGGTGGTCGGTGGGTGGTCGGTCGGTCGGTCGGTCAGTCGGTCGGTCGGTCGGTCGGTCGGTCGGTCGGTCGGTCGGTAGGTAGGTAGGTAGGTAGGTAGGTAGGTAGCCAGGTAGCCAGGTAGGTAGGTACTCGGGCCTTCATACAGAAACTCCAAAGCAGTCTAAATTCCAAACACAGCACTGTTACAACATCCAAAGCGCAAGCCCAAGCCCTCAAAGGCCTGCTTCAAGGCGTAAACAATCACAACACCCTAGACCCCTAAGACTCAAAAGGCGATAGAATCCGAGAACCCTCAAGAGCCTATATACCACTTTGCCCTAAAGCCTCTTTCCGTACTGCACCAGGCCCAAATCCTTGAAACCCAGAAACCGTCCTTTGCCGACAGGCCTCTTCTACCGTCCTCCAGGGAAGGGCCGACCGACCCGGTCCGCAGGGCGCGGCCAACGCGCTTCGGGCGGCCGGGAAGGTGACAGAGGCCAGCGGGAACGCGACTTTTGTGCAGTTTAGGGGTTTTAAGACTTGTAGGAAGGAGCCCGATAACTATTCAGACGTCTACATTTTTAGTATGGAACATATGTGGACTGACTGAATAGCTGGAGTTGTGTTTAAGCCCTATATATTACCCTTTGATAACAGAAAGCCCATTAAGGCATCAACGTCTAAAGCCCCATCAAAAGCAAAATCTATTCAAAGCAATCCTACATCAACCCATTAAAAAACAAAACGTCCACAACACACCATAACAAGAAGCCCCTACCGAACCCTTTAGAAAGCTACAACGAGCCCCAAAAAGGCCCCTAAACCCTAGACCCTAAACCCCAAACCCCAAACCCTAAACCCTAAACCCCAAACCCCAAACCCCAAACCCCAAACCCTAAACCCTAGACCCTAAACCCTAAACCACCGAAAGCCCCGTGAACACAAACGCACCAACAACTTCGGCTCCCGAGTCTGGCTTGCCGTCAGCCGTGGAGCTCGCGTCTGCAGCCACCAGGAGTGTGGTTTAGGGTTTAGGGGGTTTGGGGTTTAGGGTTTAGGGTTCAGGGGATTTGGGTTTCGGGTTTTGGGGTTTAGGGTTTAGGGGGTTAGGGTTTTTTGGGTTTGGGTTTAGGGTTTTAGGGTTTAGGGTTTTAGGGTTTTTTTGGGTTAGGGTTTAGGGTTCCGGGTTTAGGGGGTTGGGGTTTAGGGTTTGGGGTTTAGGGTTTTAGGGTTTTTTGGGTTTAGGGGATTTGGGTTTAGGGTTTTAGGGTTTTGGGTTTTGGGTTTTAGGGTTTGGGTGTTTACGCGTGTCGAATTGAACAGAGACCCAGCGGAACCTGAAAGGGGTTCCTTATGCTTTCCTTTTTTAATGGTTCTGAGATATGTTTGTATATATATATATATATGTATATATATATATATATGTATATATATATACACACGCATAGACACACAGAGTATAATAGCTATATTTCATATATATATATATGTACACAAATATATGTATAGACAAAGAGAATGATAATAATAGAACATACAATAGTAATAACACTTATACTGCATCATGTGCATAGATAAAGAGATAGCCACGATGTATGTTTTCGGGGTTGAT
The DNA here is from genome assembly GCA_905221635.1 of Symbiodinium sp. CCMP2456. Taxonomy (NCBI): domain Eukaryota; class Dinophyceae; order Suessiales; family Symbiodiniaceae; genus Symbiodinium; species Symbiodinium sp. CCMP2456. The sequence continues at coordinate 19,044 of CAJNDV010033500.1, read as the reverse complement.
ATGGGGATTCTTTTGCTGGGAGAGGGGTGTCCTGTTTTTCAATGAATAAGGGTTCTGAGTACAGGGTTATCCCTACCCCCTAAACCTTACCCTAAACCCGAACTCCTAAGCTCTAAATCCTATTTGTCTGTAGGGTCAGGAGCAAGGGGCTTTACATGCAGCGCTTAAGGGTTTGTGGCCACGGGAGTTTCGGGTTGTTACTAGAGGGGCCTAAATAATTACCTATGGTTTAGGGTTTAGGGTTTAGGGTTCCTGCTTGTCAATATAGTATAATGGGCCCCAAAACCCTGTTCTGATTATTAAGGCCTCTAGATTTTACGATCAGGCCAGTACTTGGGGGAGCAGGGGACTTAGTAAGTGGGCCAGGTTGTACAGAAATGGTCATATGCCTACAGTACCTATTGCTGCCATACTTGTAACCCCACTTACACGGTCACCTGAAAATAGAGATGATAAGCCCTCAGTGCAGCACCTTCTAGTTGCAAGATCAATGCTGTTGCTGTTGTAAGTATGACTCTTAGCAGCACGATTAGCATAGGTACCCGATAATTGGAACAGGGTTTCGGGTTAATATTATCCGATTTCCTAAGGCCTCACTGATTTGTGAATAAGGGTTGGGGGTTGGGGGTATACGATACTACGACTAGTCTAGGTTTTGGGGCATACTAAAGTTACTATCCTACAATCAAGCAGACCCTCAGACCGAACCCGGCTGCAAACCCGATAGCCTTATTCCAAACCCGAATCCCCATGCCGCCTCAACCACTGCACCCTTTCAGTTTCTGGGAGGATCTGTGGGGAGCTTTCGCAGCAAAACTTGTCCAACAGCTTGCGGCTTTCCTGCACCCTAAGCTCACCAATTTTCGATTCCCGTGCGCTACAACCTCAAGAAGAGAAATTCCCTGTGCCTAAATGCCTGAAATCCTCCGTTCTTGATATTGCTAGTCGAACACTTTCGAGCAGATGCAGTCCTTACGATTTCGGCCGACTTATACAGTAGTTTTGGCCCTGATTAGGGTCTTCGTGTTTTGAGTCTAGGTCCTCAAAATTTGAGTTTCAGAGTTCACACAGCACCTGGGTTTCGGAGCCGCTTCGTGTTCAGGGCTTAGGGTTTAGGGTTTTTGTTTAGGGTTTAGCTTGCGGTCGATAGGTTCCACAGGTCATCACTACGCTTGGATAAGTTTACAACATGCGGACATACTGGCCAGGTAAAACTAGCATTTCTCATTGCACACGCATAAATTTCGGCGTGTTTGTTTGTGCGCGTACTGCCTGTTATCCATACCGAAGTTGAACACAACTGTAACCTTACAATCATGCTCTCTTTCTCTCTCGCGCTCTCTCTCTGGCTCTCTCTCTCTCTCTCCCTATCTCCGTCTCTCCTCTAGCTCTCTCTCTCTCTCTCTCTCTCTCTGTCTGTGTCTCAGACTGCTACCATGCCCGGCCATAGTACAATCTAGAGGTCGGAATAAGGCTGTAACAATGTCTCCCTGGCATTGTCATGAGAGTAGTGCACCCCAAAACCGTATTCTAACTTAGTAAGGCCCCGATATTCTTCTGACATCAGCTCTTCGATCCCTCTCGCGAATAGCAAATTCTGGCAAGTGTGACACCTGACCTTAGGTGGACGCCGGCCATCATGATCTTCTACGGCCGCATGCTGCCAGACTCGCCCACACAGCGTCCCGGAAGAAGTGCAGGGGTGTGAAAACCCTAAATTGCAGAACACGGGTTAAATGTCAAAGCCGGCAATGTACAGTCTTTTCTTCGTCCTGCGTTGTTGCTAGCTACGACGGTGTGTACTGCCGAGACTGCCAGGACGATGGGCAGAGTTAGGGCATCGGCAATGAGTGATCGCGAATCTTCCAAGTTGCTCCTGCTTCTGCCGTCCTTGTCATTGTCATGGTCGTGACTTGGTCATGGTCGTTACTATCATGGTCATGGTGGCAGCTGCTGTGGTCTTTCTCGCGCTCGCTGCCAGATCATGAATGCGGAGGAACGGACATCAGAATTCGAGCAAGCGATGTCAGCATTCTTGTACCAGAGGGCCACCATTCAAGATAAGACAGTTGGAGGCTGCGGCTGTCGATCTCATGTTTATGACAGTCGCCGTCATCCTCGTCGTCGACCGATTCTCGTCGTCCTCCGTCACCCGCTCAACGACAGCCAGCGAGCCAGCCAACCCACCGGCCGACCGGAGCAAAGACAGCAGCAGCACCACACCACCGACCACAACAGCGACATAGATTTGTGTAGCTTGCATAGTACAAACGGTATGTCGTACCAACCAAGGGGTCAAGGACTACGAGGACAAAGCTGATAGTTGCTGCAAGAGTACGGTGATGCTAAAACTTGTCGCTGACATGAATACGGTGATGATGGTGAAAAGGCGGTATAGATGAATAATGAGATGAATATGACTATTTTGTTGTTGTCGATGATGGTCACGGTCATGACGGGGATGATGGTTTCCGAGGCAGTCGTGGTGTCACTGCCGGTGCTCTTGACGTTGCTGCTGCTGCTGCTGCCAGCCCTGAACCCTGAGCCTCAGCGCATCTAGCGGAGGCTGGTCGTCCTCAAATCACCAGAGTTCCAAGCGCAGGGCACCGCCAATACGATGCAGGTCTGCAGGGGCTCGGGATAGCAGGTGAGCTTCCCACGTCAACCATTTTTGCATGCTGAGAATGTGGTTTCTTACACAGTTCCTGTCTTTGACATCCAGTAACTTCCTTCGCCGAAATACGGCTGGATAGCACGCACTGAAGGTCTGCGAGTCTCAGCCTCTGTCTATTTGAGGGGAGTCATCCTCTGCCATCAGAACTTTCGTTATAACGGAGTAATAGCCCTAAACCCTAAACCCTAAACCCTAAACGGCTCTAAGCCCTAATTGCACCCTAAAGCCAGACTAGTACTGGTACAGCTCTTTTGAGAGTTCATGTCAGAGTCGGCATCCATGTCGTTTTCGCTTCGACCTCGTGGATTCCACAACTATGGGTTTAGGGTTTAGGGTTTGTCTGGGTTTGTCTGGGTTTGTCTGGGTTGCGTTCTGGGAATTGGAATTTGCAAAGCCGGGGAGGTTTCGTTGAATGAGGTCAGCATTAGGCAAGACTTCCTGGCACAAAGCTTTGAGTCGTCATCACTCGGGCCTTATAAGGGCAGTAAGGGTTCAGGGTTCTTGGCCTTGGGCCAAAGAACATTGGAACCCGACCCTGCATCGTAATTTTATATCTATCCCCTAAACCCTTTAACGTTAAAATCAAACCAAGGCGTACAAAGCCTTGTGAAGATTTATACAACTAGTACGCAGATAGCAGGAAATCTGCATGCATAGGGCTCCGTACCGTGATTTCATTGTGTATGTCCCTACGAAGGTAGGTTTTGGGGGTATAATGTAAGCCCTAAACCCCGAACTTCCCTAAACTCTAAGGAACTGCTGTAGAACCCTCACAGACCCCTTACAGAGTCCTCTTCAGAACCCAACGAAGCCTTGAAGCCCTAAACACTAAACCCTGAACCCTAAACCCTAAACCCTGAACCCTAAACCCTGAACCCTAAACCCTAAACACTGAACCCTAAACCCTGAACCCTAAGCCCTGAACCCTGAAACATAAATCCTGAACCCTAAACCCTGAACCCTGAACCGACACCGAAGTGACTGCAGGCTCTCGGTTGCCTTCGTGTCGATGGCGGGCTGGTGTTCGCTGCTCCGGGATCCGCGGCAAAGGTGGAGGACGGCAGCACTAAAGCAACAATAATGATTCTCATCCTTGAACAATTCCTAATTCCGTCGGGTTCTGTAATTGTGGTATGGTGCACCGCAAAATCCGCACGGTTCTTGCGGTGGGATGTTTGCGCTGGGCCAAGTCTCTCAGGCAAAGTCCAAGCCAAACCTTCCGACGGGGCTCAGTGTTTCTGGAGTTCCAGGGTTCGGGTACTCGGGGCTTATACGGTTTTGAGGGTCATGTCATAAAGCTTGTAGGGCTTTGGGCTGAGGGGTTGGGCTTTAGGGGTCAGGGATTTAGGGGTTTTGGCTGCCGGTTCTCTTTCGGGATTTACGGCTTCGGAGCCATCGAGCGCACTCCCTTCTTCGCAGGTATCCAGAAGCGCGTGGTTCCTGAAACCCCGAGTCTTGAACGTCGTGGAAGACCCCAAACCCTAAACCACAAGCCTTGCAAACAAGAGCTCACAAAAAGAACCTAAGCCTTAAACCCCCTAAACCCCCCTAAACCCCCCAAAACCCCCGAAACTCCCGAAACCCCCCAAAACCCACCCCCAAAACCCTAAACCCTGAACCTCCGACTCAAAGCCTCTACCCCATAGGCCCTAAAGTATTTCCTTTGGGATTCCCTAATAGGATTCTAAATATGAACCCCAAAAAGGAACTACTTTAGGGCCTATGGGTATATATGTGTCGTAAGTTTTTACTTTATAGGATTCTATATATGAGCCCCAAAAAGGAACCGCTTTAGGGCCTTTGGGTACCCGACACCAGCCCTGAAAGGAGCTTTCACCGCAGAACCCGTCGAATGCCGTCTGGAGAGCTGGGAAGGTCTCGACTGCTCACACCATCATCATGATGGTTGTGGGTGTAGGGTTCGGGGGTTAGGGCTTTAGGGGTTTAGGGTTTAGGGTTTAGGGTTGTAGGGCTTTAGGGCTTTAGGGGTTTAGGGTTCAGGGGTGTCGTGTTTAGGGTTAGTTATTTGTTGGAGCCGTGTGTTATTTGTTCGTTATGTTTTGGGTTCGGGGGTTCGCATTTCGGGGCTGCTACGGCAGTCTTTGGAGGTGGTGGCTTTGGTCTCCGAAATCGACCGCAGTCTTGACATGGAGACCTTTTTCCAGTTTTGGTAGTTTCAGAAAGTAAGGTAGCCTAGTACAGAAGCCTACGTCATGAGATCCATACCCAGGCTCCTGATCTGAAGAACACCCACCGCACTTGGGACGTGTTAGGGATTTCTGGCCAATACGACTTCACTGCGCTTCCGCCAGACTCCTCGGAACTATAGGCAGATGCACGACATGCGATATGCCGACCCATATCAAGTAGGCTGCTCTTTACTGCACGCATCACAAGAACACCCACACAAACACTTTAAAATCCAACAGCGAGCCCAATATAAGCACCCTCACCAAAGCCCCAGGATCAACCCTTCAGAAACGACATAGCATACAACCCACGGACCCTCTATACAACCCTCGTCGGCCACGTTTCAAAAAGAAGAGAAAACTTGATGCGTGGAACCCTAAACCCTAAACCCTAAACCCTAAACCCTAAACCCTAAACCCTAACGAGGTGACCTCAGATCACCCGAACTTCGTGGCATCCCTCTTCGCGTCTGTGGAAGCACGAAGAGGGGAGTCCCACGCACAGCATCCGGCTTCTTGGCCTCAGTTGGAGGCGTAGGATAGGGATCTAAATAATTACCTATGTTATTTTTTTTGGGCGGGGTCCTTATTATAGTTATGATATCATATACCCCAAAACCCTCTTCTAATTATTAAGGTCCCTACATTAATTCAGGCTGCGTGGTCTATTGGTTAGGATGGCTCCAGACATCAGAAAAGCGTCGGGGGTACCTGGTTGAGACATCTGGACTCTTTCTTTTGGCGTCTGCGAGTCCCAGGGCTGAAGATCTTGAACTTAGGTTTCAGGTGTACATGTAGGCTTCAAGTTATAGAGCAAACTCTACACTTGAGGTCAGTGCAGCCTGGACGCCGGCCACATTTCGCCACAGGAAGGAAGCCACGATGAAGATGACCGGGGAAAGGCTAGTTGCAGGCGCCCACTCCCATAATTGTTGCCTTGGCATCAAGATGCTTTCTAGAAGGACTTGCAGAGCCACATAAGTAGTAATTAGTTGTCTACAGTAAGTTTGGCAGTATGCAAGCATGAGCAACTGCTCTTTCTGCAACAAGTTATGTTTCCATGCGATAGTCCAGCAGAACAGTGCCCTGACCCCCTCATAAAGATTGAAACGCAAAGACGCAAAGCCCTGATCGTTGTGCTAACTCATGCTTAGTATAGTATTATTATAATTATTGGCTACCATGATTGTGATAATTCTTCTCAATCTAGGTAGTAGAAACTTTAGTATCATTGCTAATCTTATTGTTAATTTCTTTGCTACGTTCTGTGCGCAGGTGTCTTGGAGCCACAGGATCTATCCAACGCCGTGCGAGATCATGCGAAGGCCACGGGCACAATCAGATTTGGTCCAGTAGGAGCACTTGAGGACCATATCTACAGTATATCATAATACACGTACTATGCTGTACTACATTACACTTATGTCATACTAGACTATACTATATTATATCAGATTGCAGTTTATCATATTATGTTTTACTATAGTATACTACAGAAAATACTGTATTATGCCAGACTATACTTGATTATGCTATATGATTATATCATATTATATTATTTATTCTATCTTATAACTTTATATTGTGATATATGAGGTCATAACAGAAAAGTTCTTTCTTTGCTAGCATAATACTTTAATTTAATGTACAATACTACATTATCTTTTACTAGACTGTATGTTATAGTATACTATAGAATATTATGCTATAATATCTCACCTTATCTCATCCCGCTTAATCTTAAGCTGAACCAGCCGAAGTCCTAACAGTGCGGGATTTTCGAGCCTGGTCGGCCTCCTAGCAATCCTTATCTTTGCCCGAAAAACCATATTGATTAAATTCCCTGCAAGACCCCGCCGAGCAAACAAGGACAACAAGCATGGAATGCATGGAATGTCACGTGAATATAGGGGCTTGAATAAATTACCTATGCTATTTGGGGGGCTCCTATTGCAATTATAGCATAATATACCCCAAAACCCTGTTCTAATTAGGCAGGGGCCAGGCGAGCCTTCTCTCCTATCTTGCGCAGTAGTTCCGCCTTGGGCTGTACGTTGCTGTACGTTCCCGAAGAGCCATATATAGTAAATCCTAAACCTCAACCTGATTCGAAGTTTGACATCTTGAAGTACTAAATTTTGGGGCTTCACCCCGCCAAGCTCTGCAAGCTAGCTTGAGTGGGGTCTGCCCTGCTTGTTGAGGACTGTGTAGCATATGGATCTTACTACTTGGGGTTTTACCTTTCGAGTGCCCTTTTCTTTCGAAAAACCCAAACCCTAAACCCCAAACCCTAACCACATGCAGGCAGCCTTCATCCGTTTCCCCCTGATGGCCGCAACCTCCTCCGGAGCGAAAAGCAGGCAGAGCTCTTGAGCCCTACGGTTGATGATATAAAGGGTTTAGGGTTACAAGGACCCTGAATTATGGGAATTATGGGATATTCCTTATTATGGGTAATGCAGGAATAGTATCATCAACCGTAGTTGGCTTTCAGGTTTACATTTTAGGTGTGGGCTCCTGAACCTTAAACCCTGAAGGGTATGTATCTTTGCGCATGGCACGCTCAAAGTGACTCAAACTTCGTCTGTCTTTTCGCTAGCACAGGGTTTTTGCCTCTCTGCTTCATGGTTCAGGGCTGATGATTCGCAGGCTTGAACTCTTGAATCCACGTGTCAAGCCGATTCCGGGTGGTTGCGTAGCTGCACTGTGCAAGTCGGGGGGTGACTCTTTGTGAAGCAACTTGCGCCCGACTGTTTCTTAAATGCCTGCAGTGGGATTTTGTTAATTTCGTTGTCTCATCTTGAGAATCCGCCTGTTCGAGGGGTTGTTGCCAACAACAGTGGCCGTGCAAGAGGCGTGTGGAGAGAGAGAGAGAGAGACAGATGATTTTGCACATCCCAATAGCGAATAACACCACCTGCCTTTGCAACAATACTTTTTTTGCGATTTGGTTTACGGCGGGATGCAATGATGAACCATGGGTTTGGGGTACTAAACGGTAACTAGTCAGGGCAACAGTACTAGTGGACAACTTGTTAAGATCGGAATGATTTGTGGCGAGAGTGTTCTTTTTGGCGTTTAGAATTACGGAAGTCGAAAATAGTTTGCGGATACTTTCTGGCACGGCTGGAATATTTAATTGCCCCGCTTATGAGGCTAGCGTGAGGTGTGAGCTGCCTGCTCCTCGTCCTACTCCTTCTCTTTTTCCTACTACTGCTGCTGTTGCTACTGTTGCTTCGACTGCGACTGCTACTGCTACCACTGCTACTGCTGCTACTACTGCCACCACCACCACCACCGCCACCACCACCACCACCACCACCACCACCTCCACCTAAAACCACCTTCCGACACCCTCCAAGCAGAGCTCCCGGATGAGGCTAATGGAGTTCTCTGAGCAGAACCTTACGAGCCTGGGTGTGTTCTATATGTGTGTTCTGCGTTGAAAAGCACGGCCCGTCTAGGCGCCAAACCCTGGCACCGAAGGCACTTTTCATGCTAAACGGGCCCGGGGTAGCAAAGTGGTCCGGGTTTTATTGCTCGGGCTGAGCCCTAAATCAGTATCGGCTGCTTGGCAGAAAGAGAAGGGCCACTACACCTGAAGCACAACCAGTATCGACCGACCCCGTGCCCAACTGCAAAGCCAAGTGGGCTACCTGGGTAGTTGCCAAAATGATGGTCCCTATTAATAATAAGGACCCAAAAAGGGACCATAATTTTGACAACCACCCACCTGTTTCGATACCGGGTCGATACACCAACGTCTGCCTTGAAGCCTTGAGCCCGAGATCTTCAAGCCCGCTGCAGGGCTGTCGAGTTTAGGACTCAGGGTGTATAGTAGACGCCGGAAGGTTGGAACATCACTATCCTCATTTTCCATAAGGTAAACTAAAGGGAAACCTAGGCTCAAATGTCAAATGGAAGCCCTGGCATTTCTTGAAGCTTCCACCTGGATTCCCTCCACCCATATTCCACGGGTGAAGCGCTGACTTTTCTCAGAGTTCGCCTCATTGTTCCAAAACGAAATAGAGGCATTAAGCTATCTGTTAGTTTGTACAAACAAACAAGTGTATTATCATTTTAACCGAACTCAGCAAGAAAAAGCCGTATGTAAATAATATTTGCCCGAGGAAGACATGAGACACATAAGAAACATAAGGCTCATCATGATACCAATACGTAAGACACGACTACTACACCAAAAATAATGGTAGACAGCCTCAAGGAACAGTGCCTGGAGCTCCGCTACGCTGGGTACCGTGGATTCTATGCTTATGGCAGCCCGGCTTTTACTTGGAGGCCCCTGCGATGTAATGGTCGACCATGTTAAGTAGGGTTTCAGTTGGTAAGCCCCAAACCCCAAGCGGCAAAATGCCTTAGTTGGGTTTCCCCTGTTCCCCCCAAACCCCTAAACGGCCTAAACCCTAAACCCCCCCCCTACTTCTTGCCAACCCACTAAGCTCCAGGATCCTTTAACTAAACCTCCAAGCCGTAAGCCCCGAAGCCCAAAGCCAGTCAAATCAGTGGGGCCTCCCTAAGCGCGACATATCCCAAACCCGAGACCACATCTCCTGTCCAAGAGCGGCTTACAGCAGTGTTCGGGGTTGTTGGGTGTATGTCCAAAGGAAGACTATAAGAGTACGAGTAGCAAGAGTGGCAGCGCTGAAAGTATGAAGCACCCAGAAGGGGCTCTTACAAAGTAGCAGCCGCGAGCATCATGACCACTTGCACCGTCCAGGAAAACCTCGGTATACCACAATATACTATGCTATACCATGATATACTCTATATATATATATATATGTTTCCATACTATACAAGATCGTATGCTATGATGACAGTCACATCCGCCACCGCCGAGGCATCACCAGCCTCTTCGTTCGGAGCTCTTGGCGACTGTTCTGCACAGGGCCCGGCAAACATATCGCGGGGCCCAGCGTCTCCAGAGATGCTCGAGGCCTCTTTCGGTCTGAATGGGGCCGGGAGGCGAAGAGTTCTGGATGCGCAAAAGGGCTGAGCCTCGAAAAGGGTCTTCAAACCTGAAAACCTTTATAAGCCGGCCCAAAAGCTTCAGCCCAGAAAAGCCCTACACCACACCGCAAGCCCTCGGCCTCAGAAGGGGTGTTCAGCCCCCCATGGCCCCAAACCCTCAAACACCCAAACCTTTTTCTTCGGGTCTTTAGGGCGTTAAAAGAGCTTTGCGGTTTCTGGCTTCAAGTTTAGCCTTCTTTCACGTGTGCACATGCCCCTACCCCAGGGCTTGGGTTCAGAGGCTAGGGTTTAGAGGGGTCAGGGTTTAGGGTTCAGGGTCAAGGGCCCTATGGTTTAGAGACTACGGAAAGGGAGAAGATGTAGGGTTAAGGGTCAAGGGTTTAGGGTTTAGGGAATGCTAACGAATGTTTTTGTTCGCATCCTCGGCTTGTCCGAGGGGTAAGACCGTGTCCGACACCCTTCTGGTGCTGTGCGTGACACTGAAGCCTACCCTTAGGCCCTGAAGCCCAAACCTTAAAGAATCGGACGCCGGTAACGGCAAAGGCAGCAACAACAACAACAATACAAAGGTAACACCAGCAACCACCACCACCACCACCACCACCACCACCACCACCACAACAACAACAACAACAACAACACCAGCAGCAGCAGCAGCAGCAGCAACAACAACAACAACAACAACAAGCCTATGAACAGGTCTCGTTCATGCATGCGGCAGCACAGCGCGGGCTACCGCTCTTAAACCAACCCAAGCCGCAGGAGTGGCTCTTGAGTGTTTATCTGGGCGGTTTAGACTCGTGAGGGTTTTTTGGGGCCATTAGCATCACGGGGTTTAGGACTAAGGACTATAATGACGGGTTTAGAGGTTCAGGGTGTATACACATGCAGCATTTAGGGGGTTGGGATTAGGGGTGTTAAGAATGACGGGCAAGCATTCCACCCTTTACACAAAAGCCGAGACGTCAGCAACGAAAGCTTACTGGTATGTGATTAGGGGCTGGACGGAACACCTCGTACCCACACTCTAGGGGCAGGCTTCAAAGGGGGTGAGTATCAGGTTTGATTTTGCACGTCTTCGGGAGACGTTCGCAGGATTGGCATCTCAGGGTGACAGGATTGAGATTGAACGGGATATGCTTTGGCGGTTAGAAACTTTTTGGGTCTGACCTTAAGCCTAAGCCCTCAAACCCTCCAAGCACTAAGCCGCACACTCTCTAAACCCTAAACCTGTGAAAACCAAAGAGCTGAGGCTTTAACCTCCCGGGGCTGTTTCTGTGTAGGGTTTACCCATAGGCCCCATAGTAGTTCCTTTTTGGGATGACCTAATAGGATCCTAAATAAAAGCCACAAAAGCGAACTACTATGGGGCTTATGGGTAGTGCTGAAGGTTGTTTGGAACCGGGGGTAGGGTCTGGGCCTCGATCCTTGGATTTGTGCTTCAGAGCTGTGGATGACCCGAATTCCTGATCGATGCGAAGACCCCAAACCCCAACTGCCACCTCGAATGTAGGGGCCTGAATAGTTAGAATAGGGTTTGGGAGTTTGGGATGTATTATACCGTAATTCTAATAAGGAACCCCCCAAAACTCTGTTCCAACTACTAAGGCCCGTACACTATCAGAATCCCGGGAGGTCGAACTCCGCTAGCATGGCCGTAAGACCCTGGAACTTACCTGAACCCTAAACCCTCAAACTGTGGCGCCCTGAACATTTTCAATGTTCATGTGCAAAGTATTGCAATCTACTTCAATATACTCTACTAAATCATCGTACATATTAACACACCATACTACACTATACTGGACTAGACTGGTCTAGACTAGACTACCATAAGCAAACTCTAGAATAGACTATAGTAGACTACAAAATACTACAACATACACATACTAGACTATAGCACCCTAAGCCCTAAACCCCGAACCGCTAGGACTAACCCTAAACCCGAAACCCCAAACTGCGAAGACTAACCCTAAACCCTAAACCCGAAA
>CAJNDV010033499.1:10744-34738 GCA_905221635.1 Symbiodinium sp. CCMP2456 | reverse complement strand
GAGTGCTGGTGGTTGCGCCCGGATGGCAAGACGCAGGTGACGATTGAGTATATGCAGCATCCCGATGGTAGCGTGGAGCCCAAGAAGATCCACACCGTGGTGATCTCCACCCAGCACGCGGAGCCCTCCAAGGCCAAGCGCACGCAGGAATGTGCTGGCTACACTGGTGCGGAGATGGTGGCCCCCAGCATGGAGCAGATGAACAAGGAGATTGAGGAGAAGGTAATCAAGCGGACGCTTCAGTCGATCAAGCTGAAGAGCGGCCAGCCGGCCATCAGCTTGTACGGCAGCCACACCCACCTGCACATCAACCCTTCCGGCAAGTTCATCATCGGCGGGCCCCAGGGCGATGCAGGCTTGACCGGTCGGAAGATCATCATTGATACGTATGGAGGCTGGGGAGCCCATGGCGGTGGTGCCTTCTCCGGCAAGGACCCCACCAAGGTGGACCGATCAGCTGCCTACATCTGTCGCCAGATGGCCAAGTCCGTGGTGAACAGCGGCTTGAGCGCCCGCTGCCTGGTGCAGCTGTCTTATGCCATTGGCGTGGCAAAGCCCTTGTCTCTGTTTGTGGAGACCTATGGCAGCGAGAAGGGCAGCCTTACCGTTGATGATATCACCAAGGTCTTGAAGATCGAGTTCGACTGCCGCCCTGGCGCCATCGCCCAGTCCTTGGCTCTGCGTGAGCCCAAGTACCAGGAGACGGCGGCTTACTGCCACTTCGGCCGTGAGCCGTGCACGAAGGGAGGCATCAAATTCTTCGAGTGGGAGAACCCCAAGGACCTGTCTAAGTACAAGGCCATGAGCACGAATCAGGTGGATGCTGCGCTGAAGGGCAGCACCTACCTGACAAAGTGGGTGGACTAAGTTTGCAGGCAATCCAGAAACTTGGATTGCCCTCCTGTCGATGGACCTGGACGGCCTGTGCTGCCTCAGATCCGCCGGCCCCGGTACCGGCGCGTTGGGCAGAGCCAGCTGTTCTGTGCCAAGCAGCTCTTGTAGATATGTAAACGAATCCTTGTATCCAGCCTGGAGGCGTAGACTTGCGCATGATGGCGGGGAGAAAAGTTGAGCGGAGACTTTTCAGCCTCTTGAATCAGGACTAGGACAGGGCAGTGGATGTCACATGCAGAAACTTTGTCCTAGCTTGGTAAGTGGACCGAGGCACGAGTTTGCATTTTTCTTTTCTTTAGGAATCGGCGAATCGGTGCGTAATTGGTGTTTTCGCGTTTTCAGGCAGATTGACGGACGAGATAGGGTACGCGCTAATTAAGTCTAAGGTTTGGTTCAGCGGTGACGGCATCCGCTTGGAACACACCTCGCCTGGAGTGTCCGAGCATGAGCGTGCAGTCCCGCAGGACAGTAGTTTACACAGCCCCAGAACTTAGAGATCACGGCTCTGTACAAGCAGATCGTCAACATCAAGATGCGCTGACTCAGTCCTGAGGGCCGCAACCGACATGCCTACATGCCATGTGCTGTCGTCGGACTTCGTGGCTCTGCTTAGTCCCGCGCTATAAACCCCAACCCTACAGCCCCACGTATCCGTACCTTAGCTCTACGAGTGTTTTGTAAGCCGGCTTTGGGGACGAGGGCACGAGGAGGCTCCGAAGCACCTTTGTCTACCCTTGGCAGGCCAAGCACTGCTTCGAGCAGGCACTGGAGCTATGTGAGCCAAACCCAGCCTCAGCCTTAACGAAGACAATTATGCCTTACTTGGTAGCTCAATTTCTACAGCTCAAAGTGTCTGGAGTCTGTGGTTCTTTGGTCATGTAGGGCATTGTATGCTGACTATGTCGGGAACAGACTTTCTTTCGGGACTTTACCGGGTGCTTTCCAGGCTACGAGGGCGGGTCAGTTTTCGGTTGATTTCGGTTGTGGGCTGGATGAGCAGCTTGGGGGTAGCGGATACGAAGCTGGCTTTGCAGAGACTGACTGACTAGTAGCTGATGGACTGGCATTCTTAGTTTCTCGATGTTGCGACTAGTCTCTTGGTCTCAGTTCTCTTACCTCAGCCCATTCGGGCGTTCTAACGGAGTCTAACTGGATGGGCAGGCAGACAAGAGGTCTCAAATTAAAAATTGCCTGGAGTCTACGTAAGAGATACCAGTGTGCCTGCAGTCCCGAGAGAATGCAGGGGCCTTAATAATTAGAATAGGGTTTGGGTGTATTTTTTCACTATAACTACAATAAGAAACCACCAAATAGTAGAGGTAATCATTAATAGGCTTGTCCGAGTGTGAGTGTCAAAAAATGATTGCCTATACTATGATTACCTATACTATTTTGGGGTTCCTTGTTATAGCTAAATTAAGGCCCCTATATTAGCAGTGCACCGAGCTTTTTGTCCTGTTGGCGTCTTCCTGGGCTGCAGTGCAGTTTGCGGTTGATGTGGGGGAATTTGTGTGGGGTTCTTTCGTGCTGGGCACCAAGGTTTCTCTGCGCAACCTATCGATGACGCTGAGGGCTCTCGACAGTCCCATTCCTACTTTGTGAGTTGGCGCTTGCAAACTGCAGGCCTCATCGGCTGGACGGTTTTGCTTGAGGGGTTTTGGCGGCCCTGCTTTCGCCGCCAGTCACTTTGCTGACATTGGGTCCCGGCGAGATGCGAAGTTTGTGGCTTACACAGGCCCGTATGCAACTGCCAAGAACTCTGTCAAGAACTTCGAGACTCTATATGGCAGCCCACCAACCCAGACTCCAAATAGACAGAGGTCACTTTAGGGTGTTTGCGCGGCATCGTGGGCGGGGCATGGCCATGCGGTGTCGGCGTCGCCTCAAGTGATGGTTCTGCAGCTGCTCTCCTTGAGCGGCGAAGCTTTGCCTGCTGCTTGGCGGATCATGGGTTTTATAGTATATTATACTATAAGTAGAATACGGAACCCCAAAATAGTATAGGTAATCATGGGTTTTATAGTATATTATACTATAACTAGAATAAGGAACCCCAAAATAGTATAGGTAATTATTAAGGCCCCGATTCTCGCAGAAAGGGGCTAGAATCTGGAATTGACCGACTCCCGCGGTAGCCTCGATAGCCAAACTCCGACTCCGACTCAACGCCCAATCTGCCAAAAAGGCAGGGGCTCTCACCGCTAAAGCCATGTTCACAACTCCAAGAAGCAAGAGGCCATGTGTTCGTGCAGAGAGAGATTTGTCCAGTCATTGTTGTTCTAGTTTCGACAATAGCCATACCAGATGAAGAGAATCATCAGAGCCATGCAAACCCAACTGGAGAAGCACAGCAAGACTGTCCACGACAGCACAGCCCGAGGTTGATCTGGAAGATGCCTCAACCGTGAAGGATGTCCGGAAAGCAGCAGCCGACATCATGGGCTGCGAGAAGTCCTGCGTGCTTCTGGCTGCTCTGTGGGAGTTGGCCCGGCAAACCCTAAACGCCCGAGTGTGAGCGCCGGTAACCCTAATTCAGGGGTCGGAATAAATACCGATACTACTCCACTAGACTACTCCTCAGGCTTCTTGATTATGGCTACGTGGTTATTCTGATTTAATTACGTATGCAGGCCCCTATGTGACATGGATTAGGGCCTCGTCCGACGACGTAGGTGCGTAGGTATCCTGGGAGAGCAGCAGAGTGGAGCATGCGTTTGAGATTTCGGCGTTGACTGCGGAGCCCTAATTGCCCTAGAACATCTCGAAGCCCTATTCCAGCTATCCTCCGGCTTTCGGCATGCCGGTGATTGTTTACCCAGCTGCATCACGTCATACACTACTGAGGGGTTGTAGGCTTGAGCACTAGCCAGCAAGCCCGGTTTCAAGAAAGGGTTGAGGGTAAAGCTTCCGGTTCAAAGGGGTGACATTGTCGTAGTTTCACAGCGCCAAGCAGGTTTTTTCAGTGGCAGGAATTTGTCGAAGGTGAGCTATGACTGGCAGCAGCAAGATTGGGGCAGAAGGGCCCCGTCTACTGAGATAGATAACACTGCTTGCGTCGGTAGTGAAGATCTCTCCAAGCCTTGTTTCAGCTCTCTTTGGGCTTCGAGCCTGGCAAGGCAAGTCAGGAAACCTGAATCCTGCGATGGTTTAGTGACCTGCCACATACGGGTGGCAGGGCATCAGCATGAAGCTCTCTCTAGTTCGTTTCTGGCTGCCAGCCGTTCTCATGATGCATGAAGCTGAGGTTGCATCTGGCGGCACCGATTGCCTGCCTGATTCGCAGCTGCTGCAATCACTCAAATGCACGACGCTGACGCTTGGGGCAAGTCATTATAATCAAAAGGTCCCAGGCAAGGTGCAGTCTTCGCAGACTTGGCCTAAGCGGCACAGCTGTGCTTGGCACCAAGCGACCGAGGACTGTCATAAACCAGTCTTTCGACCCATCGCTCTTGAGCTGCCCGGCGTCAGAGAGGGTTCGAAGTTGGAAGAGCAGCGTAGCATAGGCATAGGCCTATTTGCAGCAATGGGCGAGTACTTTGTTCTAGCCTACATCCTGCAAGCCAGCTCAGGATTGGATGAACAAGAATCCAAAAGGCACCGTCGGCTCGCATAACATGAAATACGAGCTATTGGCAGCCGCACACCCTCCCCCCGCTTGTTCTCCTCAGCCATGGGCATATCCAGTCATGATCTGCATGCCCAGCTGCATCAGTGCCGAAGATCTTGCTGGCCACCATGAGGATATAGGCTGTTATCTGTTGCTCTGCTTCTTCTCAGCACCACCGTCAAGGCGTCATTGAAGTCCTCGTGATCATTCCTCTGTTCCCTCTCCCGTTCTTCTCGTGCGGTGCAGCGAAGAGACGTCCTTCTACTGGCAGGAAGGCCAACGACTATTCCACGACTTTCTTTAAGACAACGAAACTGCTGTATGACGGCTCCTTGGCATCTTCAGGTACCGCAGCACGTCATGCCAGGCTACCACAGTCGTAGCCCAGGCCTCTCACCCGAAACCCGCAAACAGTTCTGTGAAGCTGAGATAAAGTCATTTGGGAACGCTCCGACCGGCAGTTTTGCGACGACGGGGGCTTCAGAGGCCGAACTGGTCTGGGATATCAGGGTACGGGTATAAATAGGGCTTGGGCTTTAGAAATATGAGGTTTAGGATGGCTTAGGGCTTTTTGGTTTGTGGTTTAAGGATTTTGGTCCTGGTGTGGGGTTTGGATCCAGCAGCTCGGAGGCTTCAGAAAAGTCTCCAGTCCCAAGCGCTTTTAAGTACAGTTTGCTGGGTTCAGGACTGATCAGGAGCCTTGTTACTCTCATAGCTCATTGTCATAGTATGATATGCTCATAGCATGCTATGTTATAGTCTAATATAATATAATATGATACTCTGTTGTGTCTTTCAATATGTCAGAATCCAACCTGTAGTTTGGGACAAAGTTTCTGGCCCATGAGAGGTCGAACACACGACGTCTATCTCTCGGAATGTCGCAAGCTTCTCTTCTGCCGTGCAGGCCCTTTTGCTGACGCAGGGGTCGGGATGGCAGGGATTGGCAACGAAGTTCATGGGAGTTTTCGATGGTGACCAGTACTGCCATTCCAAAGACTCTCCAAGAGTGCGGATTGAGAGCTCGAAGTTGAGAAGCTATTCACCAAGCCCAGTAATTAGCGCGGCATATCTGTCCGTGACCGTGACTACAAGGAATCTTGCGGAGAAGTGGGGTGCCGGAGTACGAGCCGCCAGCGCCTAGGCTTGAGGTGTAGTGTTGAAGCCTGCGTGTAGAGTGGGACAAAGCCCAAGGTAGGTCAGGGCCCCTCGTTTGAGCTCACTGCATTCCTTGTGGCAGTTTGTGAAAAAGGCTGCTCTATACCAAATTTCGCAGTGTGTAGCCCAAAAGTTTGGACCCTGCATGGGGCGACCATTCAGACCCCCTTTCCCCCCACAGAGCCCAGGAACCCATACATGTGCAACAGCTCCTTCGCAAGAAGGGCTTGCGATGATTGTCGATGCTGGGCCTCCTCGGCGTCTGCCGCGAATGCGAATGTCTCTGAGTGTTCTCAGAAGGGGACCGTAAGGCCGCGGCTTAGCAGTCGAGAGTGCAGACATGTCATGGCAGGCAGTACAATGCAGTACATAACAGAATCAGCAGGCTATGTGCTTACATATACAGGAGTTCAGCTTCGTGCCTTCGGCCGCAGGCCATGGCACCCGCAACAGCAAATAGTCTGAAGTTGTCTGCTCGACAGCATGATAGCATGCAGCTCAAAAAGGCATCTTTTGGCTGCAGCTGACATGGCGGAAACCGTGCAAAATCGCAGTGCGCATGAAAGCTTCTCTGCTTGGCCGAGATCCGTATCAAGACGGTGGTCGAGAAGATCCTGTGAAGGACGGGCTGCAGAGATGCCGGAGACATGGGACGGAGGGCAAGGATCAGCATGCAGTCTGTTTCAACCGGAACTCGTACTTGACGCCCTGCAAGCAACCACTGAGGCGTTCAAAGCCACCAACACGACTCCGACATTCACGATGAGAACGATCAACAATCAATACCATCACGGCCATCGCCGTTGCTGTCTCAACATCCCTTTCATCATCATTTTGACGGTCGTCACCACCAAAATCAGTATCATCACTACACACCCCGCCTGCAAGCCCGTCAGCATACAAGCGGAAGCACCGCACACCTTTACAACCATGGCAAACACCATTAAAACTATCATGCCCGCCATCATCATCGTAATGAAACTTTGGTACCTGGCCAATAATCACCATCTTGCCCTAATTGTCTTCACCATTTTGATGCTTACGATTGCCAGACCATCAACATACGTAACATGACCCCTACCGGCCTCATTCATCCGCTTCCATGCATCAGGCCACGGCGCGCCGGGAGAACTATGCAAGGGCAGCGAGCTTACGTGGACTTAGATTGCACGCCCTTGGCACGCGCGGCGTTGAAAAGTAATGCGATGGTTTCTGTTGTAGTCTGGTGGCACTTCTGAACAGCTCGGATTTGCGCATAGATCCTCACAAACTACTTTAGGAGTCGGAAGAACGGCCAATAGGATCCCTTCATCACTATACTGTAATGGCCCTCCATAAAGCCATAGTCCAATCATCAAAGCCCCTAGATTGTCTGCCCCTTGCTGACTTAGCAAGGCTCTGGAGAAGGCGAAGGAAGCTGTGGCCTTGTCACCCTCGGATCCTTTGAACTGGGAGACGCTCCTTGGCGCCGGCCAATTCGATTTTTCTTTGTTCAGGGTTTAAGACTCCGAGACCCTGCACGCGCTCGGCAATCTTGTGACAAAGCTCTGAAGCACCACATGTTCCTTTCTATTCCGGAGGAATTTGGTAGATCCTTGAATCACCGACGGTTTCACGGTTTCAACAACTCTGCCCAGCAAGGCCCCTTGTATCCCTGCGGTTCAGATGGCAAGCACGGGTAGCGATGCCAAGAACGGATAATATATTTATTGTAGCTGCGGCAAAGGGGTGCAGAGGTTCCGTAGCAGAGCTTGGCAATCACCGTCCCTCGCGGCGGTCATACAGATTTGATAACAGCATGCACTTAGTTGAGATGTTTTGTGCCACTTAGGCTCGCTAAGCGTACGCTACATCAGCACGGGCTACAGCTCAAGGGAAGGACTTTCAACGGTCCTATGGACTTCGTAGGTAGCAATATCAAAACACCGTAAACCCATCTAAACCCAGTCAAGAAAATCCTACATCCTTGAAACAAAAACGCACCTAAGCCCCAAACCTCAAACCGTAAGGAGGCATAAAAACCCCGCAATGCAGACTCGTCCTTGCTAAGTAGGAGGGCGAAAAACCTTAAACCCTGAACCGTGGGATCATTGTAGACTCGTTGTGTCACGCCGACTTCTGCACCTATGAATCCTCGCCTGGCTTGTCCGAGATGTGAGAGTGTAAACCGCGGGACAAGCCCAGGCTCGGAAACGCGTACGCCGGGCTCTGAGACTGCCGGGCTCCCCCGCTCTGACCCTCGATCGGGCCTTCCGTTTTCGCGGTCAAGATGGGGGAAATATGCAGGATTATATCACATAGTATAACACATAACATAAAAATTAACATGAATAGTTAACTACTATAGATGATACAATGGGGGAATGTCTTCCGTTGTCAGTGGGGGTCCGCCAGCAGTGAATACAATCAAGAAGGCACCGTCACCACACCTATGACAGCCCGTGTTCGCACAAAGGTTGGCAATTTCTTCGTCAACGCAAAGAGACCTGATGAGATCAAGAGGTGGCCAAGTTACTGAGGGCATGTGTATTTCGTGCTCACATGTGCTTCGACTCACAACTCGTCTCCCCTGTAGCCGCGGCCCAGTCGCACTTCGTTGCCTGCAGGGCCTTGATCGCTTACGAAAAGGGCGATGCAGCCTACAAAAAGTTGGGGCCGCAGAACTTCTGATTCGCAACTGCAAATGTCAGTGTCGCTGCAGTAGGCGGTGGGTAGGGTCTAGGACTCTGGGATCCTTCCTTGTCATTGTAGGACTAGCGCCATGAGACAAAGAATTCATAGTGTGGTGCAGGGCCTCCTCGACTCGAGGTTGGGTAAGCGCAACCCCACGCTCCACTTCAACCGGGGCATGGCCGCAAAATACGTCGAGGCAGGGCAAACTCTTCATACTTACAATTCAGGTTGGCCGTTGCTTGAAAGCAATTTCCCTGTCTTGCCAACTTGGGGTATATTCGGGTAAGTATTCCATCCTGCCACTACAGGATTACGACCTGGCATCAAGATCCTTGGCCACGGCGCACGAGCCTGGACCTAAGAGCTGTGGGGGGGGGGTGCTTTTGGTCCCATGGCCACTGCCATCAGCACCGGTAGTCATCACTCGCGTTTCGAAAGTCTTCGATGCTTGAATCCGGACATCGTGGAAGCCCGCCCGACTGTATGCCTTCGCTTTATCGGGGTGGAAGTCTTGCGGTTTGGAATGCCTGACTAAGACACTCAAACCCAAACCCTAAAATGCCGGGCCAAGGACTCGATTATAGAGGCCTTAATAATTACCTATACTAGTTTGGGGGTTCCTTATTATGATTGTGATTATTGTTATTATTATCATTATTATGAGAACCCCATTCTAATTATTAAGGCCCCCACAGCCCCTATCGAGCCAGAGTCAGGATTGGCGCAGCAGGTGCTGCGGAGGAGCGCTTGAAGGCCGAAGGAATAATGACAGCTCAGTTTTTCTACAATGCTGTAAATCCGAATTTCTATCGGGCTTTATGAGTTAGGGGTTTAGGGTTTAGGGTTTAAGGATTTATGATGTATATTATGATGGCATCAAAACTTGAGAAAGTGGTAATGTTGGCCATCTGGGTTCCCCGAAGAAAGAAACATGCCTCCGGAGCCTCGAAGCGTGAAGAGCCACGAGAAAGAAAAGACCAATATTCTTGGGCAGGTGCAAGGCCACAGAGCAGCTGTCGTCGGCATAAGAATAGTTTAGTTTAGTGGTGATAGTGGTAGTGGTAGTGACACTAATTAGTTGTGGCGCTAGCCGTAGCCCGTAGCTACGGCAACAGTGGCAGCAGCAGCAGCAGGAGTAGGAGTTGCAGTCGGCGTAGCATTAGCAGTTTGAGCTGGAGCTGGAGCAGGGGTAGGTCGGTGCAGGAGTGGGAGGAGTAGTAGCAGCAACAGAAGCGGCACTAGTGGTGGTAGTAATAGCAATAATGGTGGCAGTAGCCGTAGTCGTAGTCGTACGACCAGTAGTAGAGCCTTAGTAGAGCAGTGGTAAAGGTGGTAGTCTTCGAGCAGCAGAAGTCTTAATCGCAGTGGTGGGGGGAAGAGCTCTCACTGTGGCATTTCGGCGTCTTATCAGTCATGAAGGATATGGTGCAGATCATGACTTGACAACCTCAGCGGCACCTGCTGCCTCCAAACACTCCTTAATGGTTTGTTTGCAACATTATTGGTCTTGTACGGTGTTCGCTTCTAGGTGCTGGCTTCTACAATCGCAATTGTGTGTGTGTGTGTGGTCCAGTTGCCGGCGGTTGACGCGAGGATTTTTTGCGCCTCTCATGCTTTCATTTCCAGCCTGCCCCCAGCCATGTGTGATTCATGACAGCATTTCAGCAAAGCAAAGCCGGCCGCTAGGTGCTGGCTCTCGTCGACAGCTTGAAGGACTGGGGTGCTGCCTTCGTTTAGACATCGTGCTGCGCGCTCATCCTCCAACTTGGCTATTCGATGGCAGGTCATCCGAATGCGAGGCTTAAACTTGGCCTGGCCCAACAGCGTCCAAACCGCCGAGCCTCCCTTTTGAATTGAACGAAACGCTGAACTCTGAAGCCTGTTGGCACCCGTTGTCCTCAAAGAGCTGGTGCGGAAGACACTGAGAGCCCCCGCGGTTCGGGGGATAAATCCCGAGACCACACCCCACACTTGGCCCCACAGCCCACCAGTTGCGGAAGGAGCACTTGCACAAGAAGTCCGACAAGACGAAGAAGCTGAAGGACCGTGGGCAGATGTGTAGCGTCCCTGGCCACTCCATACTTCGGAATTTCTTCTTGGAGGGGGTAACTGTATGAAGCGGGTTTCTGTTTGGATTGATGCTCGGTTGCACCGGGCTCTATCTCCAAATGCTGTCAATCGATATTCTCTGTGGTTTCACCCTGCCGACTACCGATGCATGCCTTGCCTGGATTGTCCGAGTTGTGAACGCGAACCGTTCTGCCCCCAAACCGTAATTTAGTCGCTTGAATAATTACCAATGCTATTGCAGGGTTCCTTACTATAACTGTGGTATAATTACTATATCCAAAAACTCCCTGTTCTAATTATTGAGGCCGATATGCATTCGTGTGTGCGTGTGTGTGTGTGTGTGTGTGTGCGCGCAGGACCTGAGCCCGGCCTTCCCAGACAACTCGGCGTCGCTCGGCAAGAGCCCAGGTAGGGTGTAGGTGTAGGGCCTAGTTAAGGGTTAAGGATTTAATTAGGGTTTAGGGTTTAGTGTTCAGTTCAGGGTTTAGGGCCTCAAGGACAGAGGGAGCTCCCGGGCGACGAGGCAAGCCCGCTGCAACAAGGCTTTGAGGGTTGAAGGCACCCATTCTTCAGGATTCAGGGAGTTCCGGAAATCTTCCCATGGGTAGGAGCAATGCGTATCGCAGGCTTGTTTTGTACTTCTGGCGAGCCTTGGTGTTATCCCGATTGGAAGTCGAATCCCAGACGCCTCTTCGGGGCCCGTCTCCGGAAGCCAAGCTCTCGGTCCCCATGAGGACACACCGAAAGAAACAACAACCTTCTCTGCGACTGCGCTCGGTAGACGAGTTATGAGAGTGTCACAACCCCCCGTTTGGCGTCTGTCGGTACATTGCCCCCCGCTCAAGGTACAGCACCATCAAAGCTGAGATCTCAGCTTTTTGGCTGCTGCGGGGATGCACACAGACGGTCGGAGGAGTGATGGCTTCAGATCCGATGGAGATCTGAGGGCAATGCCCGGCTGCAAGCCTTTGGCTCAAGTTCTACCTCTTTCCAGGTTTTCTCTCAGCATTGCTGAGTTTTCTTGAACTTTTCCGAATACCACATGGCCGAGGATGGGGCTCAGTGGTATAGCTTCCATGGACTACAATACGGGCCTGACCATTTGTCAGTAGGATTCCGTAGACTTATACTTATACTGTATAGCTGCATTGTGACATGCCCCAAAACTCCGTTCTAGCTATTCAGGCTTCTATGTTACCGCAGTTCATTCGGAGCAGTATGGCGAGCTTCGGGTTGTAGTCCGGTGCAGCTTAGTGCATTGCAGTCCCTGCTCAAAAAAAGTCCGGTGCAGGAGGAAGCTGCGCACGAGGATCCGGAGCATACGACAGCCCCCGGACTGAACCCAAGAAGCACTCTCCTGTAAGACTTTTTGTTCTTTTGTCGAACCCTGTACAGTACAGTAAAGGATAAAAGAACCTTTGCGGGCGACCCCTGCCAGTCTTCGGCGATTATGTGTTTCTCGTCTCGTTCCTTCCTCCACTTTGTATTGGAATCCTTCGTGTCCCTGTGTGGTGTGTGTGTGTGTGTGTGTTGGCGAGGCCTATGCACTGAAGTCCTTTAGCAAAGTGGCTGTGGCGTTTGAAAATGTTTGTAGGTAGGTAGGCATGTATGTACACACGCATGTATAAACATACTTATATGTATAGATAAGATAGTTTCACATAGCCTTGATATAAGATAGGGTAATACAATACGAATAGTGTATCATAACACAACAAAAGGTGAGATAAGATGGTATAGCCAGTATGTATGTATGTATGTATGTATGTATGTATGTATGTATGTATGTGTATATATATATATGAATGAGTTAGTATATAAACACAATATACGGCAATATCGCATAATATAATGTAAGACAGAGTAAGGGCCAACGTGCTCTGCCGTCGGAAACTAGGATTCACCCTAACCCTCGCCTGCAGCGTCGAGTGCGAGTGCTACAATAGACAAGGTAAGGTAAGATAGGATAGAACAAGATAAAACAATATAACTACATTGCATGTAATGTAGACTATCTATCTTTACATCTCTCTCTCTCTCTATATATATATATATGTAAATATGTATAGAGAGGCTACTCAGAAAGTATTTCTAAGACACATCCGAGTACTTCTAAGAACGGCCCACGTTCCCGAAGGACGAGCAGCCCCCTCAAAATCCCTCGATTCTCTTCGAACCTCGGACCTGGGACCTTCGGAAGCTCAGAGCTCAAAGGGCCCGGAAGCCTTGGGTTCCAAAACACGGTCGTCATTTTTAGGGTTTAGGGTTCTAGGGTTTAGGGTTCAGGGCTTAGTGCATTGCAGTCCCTGCTCAAAAAGGGTTTAGGGTTTTAATGGCTAGGTCCAAGATCTTCAGGGGGGTCCTAGAGTTTACGTGGTGTGGAGCATGGAAGCTCCATGGAACCTCACTCCGCGCCCATCCTCCTCTGCACGATATGGGGGTTTCCGAAAATAGGGGACCCTAGTATAGCACCCTAAATAGTAGGATCCTTATTATAAGGACCCCAAAATAAGGACCCCTTGTTTTCGGAAACTCCCATATGCCAAGGAAGAAGTGAAGCAAGACCACGGCGAATGCCTCGGAGTCAGGGTGGGATTTCCGAAGTTTCCTGGGATGGCAGGCCTGGGCCGAACCTATGGGCCCAACGCTGACCTCATGTCCTCATACTTTAGGGTTTCGGGTTTATGGTACTTTAAGGCGTTTGTGATACTGAACCAGCTTTGGCGATGTATCTTTCGCTCAGGTTTTCGCCCGGCATGCCGGGCAGAGGGTCTACCTGGCATCGTGCCTCCAGCCTGGCTCCTAGCATGGTGCTGCTGTGTCTTAAACTGCGCAGCTGGCTGCAAAGCCGCTACCTGGAGCACTACGCATGAGATCCACATTGTACTGCAGTCTGCATGGGACTACCCGTTGCAGCTGGTTGAGACGCCGCTGAACGGTGTCAGCTCAAGTCGTCATGTACCTCGGCTCCGTGTCCAAGTGCGAAAGAAGAACAGCCGCCAGGTTAAGGCTGATCAGCTGGACCAAAGCTCGCAACTTCCAACCAGCTCCTTCGCTCCCTATCTCTTTTAGGTCCAGAAGCCGAACTCTGTGACCCTAAGCTCTCGACCCTCTGCCCCCAAATTATCGCCGAGGCTGCACAAGAAATCCACGAGGCCGCCCTGGATACGACGTGCCAGGAGGGTTCACCCGAGACCCGCCCCGAGTTTCGGAAGGCTCAGGCGTAAGCCCAAAGGGTAGACATCCTTAGTTTCCCGGCATCTTCATGTGATGCTTCTGAGCTGCGCACTCCGCGGGGTCCGCTCCTAGGGTGGTAGGTGTGTACCGCTCCACAATCTGCGGTGAGAGTTCGGTAGCAGCATGGTGCGCAATGGGCCACTGAGTTCTCTTGCGACTCTCGACTTGCAGAGTCTGGGGTACCCACAACTAGTGCCTGGTTCGCCCACAAAGGCAGTCAGAATGCCCTGCGGACGCAAGAGAACAGACCAATAGACCACAGAACCTTGACCTAGCTGTACATCCTTACACCCCAAACCTGAACGTACACCAGACATGCAAACTCCTCTTGGTTTATAATAAGGTCTCTTTGAAGCCCAGGGTTGGTTGACAGATATACAGCAGAGCTAGATCGCTTAAGAGTTTACCGCGGGGGTAGGGTGCACTGCAACATTGGGGCAACGTCCTTTCTTCTGCCAGGGGAAGCACGCGGAGGCTCAGAAAGCTCCGCACCCAATCGAGGAAGAAAAGGCGAAGATAGACAAGTCAACACGCACCGTCTCGGGCTTAGTTGAGCAGACTGTCGAGGCATTTCGGGCCATATCCCCTAATGTGGTGACAAAAGTGGAAGCTGCCGGCACGGAATTCCGAAGCGGATCGGCACCCTGACGTGCCCGGGAGCTGCTGTCAGGTGTCCGTGTCCTCGTTCGCACCATCGAGGGGAGCCCTGTACTCCTTCGGCTCCGGTGTCCTGCTTGTAGCCCTCCTGATGCTGGGATTGTGGGTTCTTCAAGTGCGACAGCACCACGTCGTGGAAGAGCTCCTTATGAAACAGGAGCCTTGCCACATCGCGTTTTGCACTGCAGTGTTCTGTGAGTGAGTTGGAGTCGTCCTTGTACCCTTGACCGTAAACCCTAAACTCTAACCCTGACCCTAAACCGTGTGGCATCATTCCTGCAGTCTGAACCAGGACAAGGCTCACATCCGGGAAGTGCGACAGCTGAACCAGCGATTGGAAGAGATGAGCGACCAGAAGACTGTGCTCCTTTGGCTCATGGCATCTTACGGCTGGAGCCTTTGGATCTTTGGTTCTGAGGGTCTTCATAGTCTTAGGTCGGGGCAACTTTGGGCGCAAGGGGCAGTCAGGGGACCCTTATTCCAGGTTCCAGAGGCGGGCACGTGACCTGCAAGCGCGAGACTTTCAGCTGCAACTGCGGGGGTTTGCGGTTTCTGCTTCGAGGCTTTCGGGCTTATAGATCTCAACCTCGAGTTGCTATCCTATCATCGACCTATGGAGACCGCGACACGGCTTATTCTAGGGTTTTGGCACTCGAGACTCTCCTGGTTGCAGCTTCCAAGCTACATGGTGACCCGGTTTTGTTACAGGGAACAGGTAGTCAACGCCAAGTTCAAGGGAGGGTTGAGAGTGGAGGCATAGGAGCTACTGGTCGGGTTTCCAAAAGGGGCACAGGGGGAGTGGGGGAACTTATGATCAGCCTTCCTAGCAATGGAGCGTGAATTTGGGTTTATGTCAGGCTCCTCCATAGGGAAGTTATACCCTGCTTTCTTTTCATGAATGGAGTCCTGGGGCTAACGAGCCTGTTGTTCCATGTCCGGCTTTGGGTCGTTCTTTCGCAGTTAGAGTAACGGATGCCTACCAAAACAAAACAGCCAAGTCATGATCAGGCCCCCTAGCTGAGACATGGCGCGAGACCTTGCTTGCGCGAGCGTGAGTGTGAGAGTGGAAACCAATATCGGCACTACACAACCCCCAAACCCCCGAACCTTCAGCCCCGGGACAGCTAACTACTAATTATAGGCGGTGGAGTCGGAGACATTGGCGGCGAAACTGCAGATGCGCACGGAGGAGCTCGAAACCCAATCTCAGCAGCAGGCAGACGCCGTTAACGCTTAATTCGCACAGTGTGATCAGTCTCCTTCTAGGAAGCAGCGGCCGAGTTCGGGCAACGGTCGCTCGTGCCAGACGTGGATTTGTGAGTTGTCCCTTGCAGCCCTGCATGCTGGAAGCTGACCTTGTATAACAACCGAACATCCCAAACATGAGAGCATGAGCCACCGCAACTGAGAAGGTGACTCCGTTGGGAGCTTTTTGGGGGTTCGGTAATCGGGCCCCCTTCAACCGTGCAGCCCAAACGGTGCGTTTGTGCAAGGCCGAGGACTCTTCCACCCGCGAAAAGGCCCTGCACGACCTGCAGGGTGAGCTCAAGAGCGCCCGCGAGGTCCAACCCTCAGAATTGAGTCGGGGAGTGTCGTCCATCGGATTCTGCTCAACCCTAAGTAGGAGGAAAGAACACAATTATTCCCGGTAGCCAAAGTTACTTTAGAGGGATTGCTCTCGAATGCCAAACCAAGCTCTACACCCCAATAGCCCGGCGCATTCTACCTGCACAAGCTTGGGATTGCTTCCATGGCATCATACAGGGCTTGAACTATAAATGGATGCCTGCCGGAATCTCCTTTCCCCGAACAAACTGCAGAGCCCGGGTTTTTTGTCTGCGCTTGATGACGGAACGTCGGGCTGCGAGCAGTGGCACTTGGGGAGTAAGTATGCTAGGCACAGGAGTGGCCCACACTCAGGAAGACCCTAAAGTCCTAGGCAAAGTCTCAGTAAGAGTACCCCGAGTGTATGATCTGTTCAGGGCAGGGGTCAGCTCAATTTGATTTGGACCTGACGCCGTTCAAGCATCGCTAGATGCTGCTCGAGGCCAGCATCAAACCTCAGACTTCCTAAAGCTTTCGTCGCCTGTGGTGCTACTCTTTGATTGCCTCTCTGGTGATCTCAACGAGGCACTAGAAGTACCACTCCTCCGAAGGACCTTATCACACCATAAAAACCCTAAACCTGACAGTGTGAGCGCCGAAACCTCCAAATGCAAATGACGACGACGAGCGGCGACGAATCTGGCTTCTTACATTTTCCTGTCGATTGACATGGTTCCAGGCCTTTCCTGGCTTGTCCGAGTGCGAGCGTCAAAACCCTATAAGCCTAGCCTGGAGAGTTCGAGCGTGAGTGCCGACACCCCGCTAAGCCTTCAACCCCGAATTCCACAGTGAGTAACCCACGCTTTAAAACCTTCGATCCACTTGGAAAAGTCTCGATCTCAGCCCCAGGAGCAGAACGCGACCGTGGCCCACTTTGTCGAGCAGCGCCTGGGAGTTGGCTAAGATGTTGGTGTATCCCTACGGCTTGCGGGAGTTTAAGATGGAGTCTCGGGGCTTGTTGCTTTTAACTTTTGGGGCTCGGGATGAACATCAGAGTAGGTTGATCAGCGTTGCTCTTCGCGCACAGCCAGCTCTACTGTAGGAGCAGTCAGTGTCCAAGCGCCCTATGATGTGGAATCGCAGGCTGAGTCGGGACACTGGGACGTTGGCGGAGGCTGTAGAGCAAGACCGCGAGAACATGGAAAAGTCCAAAGCTGTCTTGACACTCCAGGCACGTGCCTTGACAAGCTGCTAGCCTTCACCAGCCTTTTCGTTTTTGCGGTGTCGGCTGTACCACGCATGTGCAGATGTAGAAGCAAAGGAAAGAGTAATGTTGAGGTGATCGTAGATGCGATGAAATTCTTCTCTATTTCGTCTTTTACATGAACACAGCTCGAGAGATGCCAAAACCGAAACTGCACAGTCGAAGCTCGTCAAATTTCAACTACCAGGCCAGCGGCCACCAGTCAGGTGACAATTGTCTTTCTCTATCTTTTCTTCACTTTGTCTGTCTCTCTCGCTCTGTCCCTCCCTCCCTCTCTCCCTCCCTCCCTCCCTTTCTTTCTTTCTCTTTGTCGCCCTGTCTGCGGCATCATGAACAGCAGCATCTGTAGTAGTGTTGGCAGTACTACTGCAAGGTGCTACTGTTGTGCTAAGTCTAAAAAGTTGCACTTGTGCCATGCCCTATCCTGCACTGGTAGTAGGAAGAGGAGTAGTGGTGGTGGTGGTGGCTGCAGTCGTAGTCGTCGTAGTCGTCGTCGTCGTAGTAGTAGTAGCAGTAGTAGTAGTAGTAGTAGTAGTAGTCGTCGTAGTCATAGTCGTAGTCGTAGTCGTAGTCGTAGCCGTAGCCGTAGCCGTAGTCGCAGTCGCAGTCGTAGTCGTAGTCGTAGTCGTAGTCGTAGTCGTCGTCGTAGTATTATTACTATTAGTCGTAGTAAGTAGCAGTAGTAGTAGTCGTCGTCGTAGTAGTAGTAGTAGCAGCAGTAGGTAGTACGAGGAGGAGTAGCAGTAGCAGTAGCAGTAGAAGTACATGGTAGTAGTCGTCATAGCGTGGTGGTGGTGGTGGTGGTGGTGGTGGTGGTTCTGCTGCTGGTGGTTCTGGTCGCGATGCTTTTGCTATTGCTGGGTAGTATGTTTCAACTTTCAACTCCCAAAGACTGCTTTCAACTGTGCGTCCTGTTGCTGTTTGATGTTTTTGGTGAGTAGTTGTGGTGGGCGTCGTTTGCTGCCGTAGTCGTGGTGATTCTTGTTTGTAGTCATCGGAGGGTCCGGGGCTATGGCTGGTTGGGGTTGTGGCTGTCGCTTGTTGTCGGTGGCATTGATCTTTTGTGGCCTTTGCTGTGTTGCCAGATAGCAGCCAGCACTGTTAGTGTCCAGAGCGAAGCAGGCCGAATGTTTCTTGGCTAGTCCAGTGTCTCTCCTCGAGCAGTATTACGTTTGCAGCTCTTGCTTGATTACTTGCGTGCCTAATGCATGCATTTTGATTATTACCCTCCGCCTCGTAAGCCTCGAAGTCTGAGACAATCCTTCCAGGCTCGCTCAGTGGTACGTGGAGCAGCATGTTCGGGGAGCATCCACTTCCGGCAAAGTCCCTTTGTCACAAATCATTGCTTCGGTCTCCACATTTTTTGTTGGGGGGGGTCCCCCAAAGGTTTCTGCATTTACTATATAGCGAAGAGTAGTAGCAGCATTAATAGGGTTATGCAGTTATGCAATGTAAGTAGCAATCATCAGCAGGCAGAAAACCGGTAATGATACCAAGCCTGGCATTACTCTTACTAGTAGTGGCAAGAACCCAAGATGGCCAGTTGCACATAAGCCAGACTCGAGGTGCAGACAATAAGCGATCACATTGGGGACCCTGCAGCATCGAAGTTGATTTTCAGGACCCTAAGAGAAGATACCCCGAATGGAAAGGGAACCATATGGGTAGTTCTCTAAACTAGGGTCCCTTTTGGGGCGTCCTTTTTATAAGGGTGCCGTACTATATTGTGGACCCAGTAAGGGACCCTAATTTAGAGGACTACCCATATACCAACAACAGTTCCTGAGCTCCATTGCCCCTGGCCTTCCTGCAGTGTTTAGGCTTACGGATGCTTATGGTGTACTCTGGACGCTCGGACGCGTCGATAGTAGGTTACCGTCCCCTAAACCCTAGACCTTCAAGACCCTAAACTTTAACCTAAACCCTAAACCCTAAACCCCAGACCCTAAACTCAAACCGTGTGACGCGGAGCTTCGAAGTCTTCAGGCAAAGTTCTCACAAGATCCCGGAGCCAGAACTAGATCCAGACCCTCGTTTTTAGATAGCCTGTTTCTGGCTAGGACCCTACAACCCAGGTAGGGTTCAGGGTTTTGGGCTTAGAGGGTTGGGGCAGCGCCGTAATTCTTAGAACCTATATAGAGTATGAGGGTTCAGGGTTTAGGGTTTGGGGCTCAGGACGTGGGAGTACCCTAAAAGCCTAAACCCTAAACCCTAAACCCTAAAAGCCCTGTGTCTCATGAGGTTGAACGGTGTCCTCGAGCTGGGCCCACTCTTAGGAGGTGGTAGCTTCGGGAAGCTTGGCCGCAAACCCTAAACCCTAAACTGCTCGCTTAGAATATATAGGGTTTAGGGTTTAGGGTTTTAGGGTTCCTTTAAAGGGGTTTAGGGTTATAAGGGTTACTGTCAGGGGTTCTATAAGAAGGGGCCTTAATGAGTATAATGGGGGCTTCACTGGGCTTAGCCGGTTTAGGGTTTAGGGTTTAGGGTACCCTCCGTGCCAAACCTTCGTCCGGAAGCCCTTCAGTCCCTAAATCGTAAGTCCCAAGCCCGGAACTCTTGCAATCAAATGGGGGGGGGGGGGGGTTCCGTAATTTACCCTGGATAAGGACTCCAAAATTAGGTACCCTAATTTTCGGAAACTCCCAAATCTCTGCAGTTCTTTCGGCTAGAGGTTCTGCTTTTGTTGCGTGTCCACAGCTTCGGGGGGAGGGTACAGGAGTCATGCAGATCCCTGATTAGTAAGTAGTGTTGCCTGAAGGCCAGAATGAAAGTATACGTAGTATGTTCTGAGTCAAAAGAGGGCTTAAGAGGCAGATGTCGACATGAAGCTTCTGACCAAAGCCAATCCTACACCATCATCGCTAAACTAACTCGAGGTCTAGGGTAGGGATCAAGGTTCGTGATATAGAATCCTAAATAATCACCAATACCCTTTTTGTTGGGGGCTCCTTATTATAAGTATAATATAATATACCGCAAACCCCTGTTGTAATTATTAAGGCCCCTTCTTATAGAACCCCTTATAGTAACCCTTATAAGACCCCTCTAAAGGAACCCAGTTGAAATTATTCAGGCCCCTGCATTAACTAAGAGGTCAGAAAAAACAGTACCGGTATTTCCCTTTTATAACAGCAGTGGCCCTAAAACATGATGCTCAAATAGGGTTTGGGGTTTGCGGTTCGGGATGCAAACGCGAATGTATAACTCAAGAAAGAGTTGCTTATGTCCTTATGTTACGGTCCTCGTCTAAACCCTAAACCCTAAGCCCTGTTGATAGACCCGGCCATAGTTTCACGGCCTTCTTCGGGCTCGGGCTCTGTAATGTAAGGGCTTCTACAAGGGTTTTTGTGGTTGAAGAGTCCGATAAGGGATTCCGAACATCAGGCTTTAGGGTTGGCGCTTTAAGGTGTGTGATGCGCCCTGTGGCTTTTGACTGGTGGCTCAGGCTTTCCTGTCCCGAAGTGAGTTGAGTTTGTCGTGGGGCTAAGGCGTCAGCGTTTCTCGTGTAGGTTTGTCATGCAACATGCTTGCGCCCCTTATAGCCTTATAGTATCTTTGTAGTACCCTTATTACTTTTAATGCCCTTGTAGCAGCCTTATAGTACCCTGAAAGGACCTAGCCATTACTCATTTCCAGGAGAGCTGCCCTCTGAACAGGGTGTGCTGAAGCAAACCCTAAGGGTCCATGTACCCAAATAGTATATACTTTGGCCCCAAAGTACCTATAGAGGGACTACTTTAAGGCCAAAGTATATACTATTTGGGCACATGGACCCTTAGGGAAACACTGCGGCAAGTCGTCGACGACAAAGCTTAATAAAGCAATTGGCGCAGGCCAAAGTTATTCTTAATTTGTCAGGGCGAAGGGCATCCGCTGCAGAACCAAGGAAGGCGTATCGCGCAACAACGAAGGATGGAGCCGCCCATCTAAAATGGCACTCTTGGGATGTTGGGTTTCGATGTCACGTTGCGAAACCTGTTGTCACGAGAAGGCTAATGGCTACTTTCGAGATCTAATTATTCGCCAGTTAGGGTCAGGGATTGCGCCTGTTCCCTGTCCTGCATAATGTATGTAGTAGTGCACGCCAAGGTTCGGGGAGTTAAACGGGAAAGAATGCACCTAGATTCGGTGAAGGCCCATTGAAGTCACGCAGGTAACGTAATTCCTGAATGCTTGTGGAACGCTACTACATGCAGACATGAACATGTGCATTGGGGCCTCCATGCAAGCAGCTATGCCTGCGTGCAGGTGCTGTACAGCGTAAAGTAGTGTATATGTATCTATATATGTAAATATACACCTATGTGTCTAGATATCTATCTATTTATCTATATATATATATATATACCAATTATATACATATATATAGAGAGAGAGAGAGTCAGTTGCTTACAAGCATATACATACACAAATACATACATCCGTAAGCCGTCAGCTCTTACGGCTTTTCCCCCCAAGCGTGTCCGGAGCACCGGAGGCCTCTCCGAAACCCTCAACGTCCCAAGCCCCATGACTGCCACAGCAATAACCCGAAAAGACAAGGCTGCCGTGGCCTGCAAGGCCGGCTTAGTTGATGAAGTTGGGATTTGGTGATGTTATCATTTCATGTAATGGGGCTTTAGGCTCTTGATTCGTTCCTCCGAAAACCCTAGATGCAAAACCAAGTAAGACTGTAACCCGTTGTACTAGTGGCATTCAGGATGTTGAGGACTTCTGGCTTAATGCAGTGGCCGACCATTGGGCTTGAGCGTTGTAGTATACCAGGGACGGGCCCTTGTCTTTGGGGTTCCTAGACCCACATGTGTGTCTGTATGGCCCAGACCTAGCCCTTACTTACAGAATCCCTGAATGACAAACAGCAGAACAAGCCTAAACCCGAAACCCCGAAACCCCACAACCACACCAACCGACCAACCAACCTAAAGCCAAGTAGAAGACGCTTCAACCAGACATGCGCCAACTGTTCCTTTCCTAGGGCGGAAAAGAGCCTGAAGTGAACGGGAGTTCCTGTAAAGGATCCCTTAAAAGGCTCCCTTACAGGCTACTCTAGGGGTTACTTAAGGGGCCTTAATGCTTGTAGCAGGGTTTTGGGGTACATCGTATGTTTAATTGCTCAAGGACGATAGGAGAAATGTTAAGAAGAGCACCGACACCTCTAACAGCCTACACCTCTAAAGCCCCAATCTACGCGATGTGGACATGATTTGGGTTGGAGGAGTCGGAGGAGTCATGCTCTGGTCGGGATCTGGAGAGCCTGACCGAACTTCGTCAGAGATCAGACTGCCTGTCATTAAGCCTTTTGATGAAACCCCTTCCGAAACAACTCTAGTAGGAACCCTAAACCCTAAACCCTTCCGGAAGGAACTCGTTAAAAGGAACCCTGCCGAGGCCCGATTAAGTGGATAACCCTAAACCCTAAACCCTAAACTACAGATTGGCCAGGTGGGTTCCACAGCACAGTCAGGAAACTTGCAGGCCTCTAACTCCGCTTAAGCACCTCACTAACCACCCCTAAAGCCTAGACCCGAAACCCTAGACCCTAAACCCTAAACCCTAAACCCTAGACCCTAAACCCTAGACCCTAGACCCTAAACCCTAAACCCTAAACCCAAACGCAGCTGTCAACTTTTCAGAAAGCCTTGCAATCTGTGAACCTCCAGCCCCCAACCCTCAAACCTAAACCTTTCAGGGGTTTGGGGTTTTAGGGAATTTCGGGTTTGGGCTTAGGGGTTTAGACGTTTAGGGTTTAGCGGTTTAGGGTTTAGGGTTTCCAAAACCCGCAGCCCTCAGCTTTGTTCACAGGTCATGGACTGCCGTCGTCGTGACAACAATACCATTAAGCAACAGATGCGCGAGGTGCCGGGCTTCGGGTCGGATGTAGGGTTAAGGCTTAAGGCCAAGGCTTGAGGTTTTACATTGGTTCATATATATATATATATATCAGCATATGATACAGCATAACATATGTACGAAAGAACGTCGAATATGTAGCATACGTCATACGATGCTTAAATTATGTAGAATATGCTTATAAATAAATAAGGAAGTCTCTCTCATGTGTATATATATATATATAAATGTATGTATCTGTATATGTATATATAGATATATAAATACATACACAGATACACGGTTATACATAACACATAATACATATTATTATATGTATATGTAGATACACACATATGGAAATACACAATATGATTAATGCATCATACATCAAACGTGTGACATAGTATGTGATATGCAGTATACAATGTGTAGCAGACATTTAATACTGTTTTTATGGATAGCACATGCTTTTCAGTTTTCGTTTCGCAGCGTAAGATTGTTTGAATTCCAACAATGCAACGTAATATTGTTTGGTTTAACACAAGTTTTATTGTGATTTGAAACATTGCATAGTAACAGATACTGCACCAAACAGCAATACATAATACGAAAAACCGAAATTTCACAAGCAACATATAAAGTAGCAAAGTATAATACACGGCGATGTAGCTTGATGCAATATAACGTGTTGTATCATAATCTGATACATCTCATATAGTGCAATATAGCATGATACAACATAGTTGAACATACCATAACATGTAAACTTAACTAATATATATATATATATAACATAAAATGGAGTCATATTTTGTATCGCACTGTACTATACTGTTTTACGTTGGATGATTTTCCTATACTAATCTATTATATCATATTATGTTACTTTATATTTCGTTACAGTACATCATAGTGTTGTGTAAATTATGTAATGCAATACGAGATAGTCACATGCAGTACAACATGTACAGTAGCCTAGTCTACCGTTAATAATACAGTATGCAATATGTATTATCTACTACACACTCTATAACATGGTGACGGCGCCGGTACGGGG
>CAJNDV010033498.1:23890-34333 GCA_905221635.1 Symbiodinium sp. CCMP2456 | reverse complement strand
TGTTTGTTGTTGTTGGTGTTGTTGGTGTGGATGTTGGTCTTGGTGTTGGCGTTGGTGTTGGTGCTGTTGTCCTTGATGTCGCCGTGGTCGTCGTCCTCGTGGAGGTGGTTGTTGCTTATAAAGGTATTGGCGTTGGTGCTGATGTAGGTGTAGGATGTGGCGTTATGTGTGTTGTTGGTGTTGTTGTTGCTGTTGTTGTTGTTGTTGTTGGTGGTGGTGGTGGTGTTGGTGTTGGCGTTGATGTAGGTGTACATGTTGGTGTTGGTGTTGGTGTTGTTGTTGTTGGCGGTGGTGGTGCTGGTGGTGGTGGTGGTGGCGGCGTGAGTCTCATTCTGGTCACGGCTGTCAGACGATGTTGCAGTTTATGATGATCCAGCGATGCTGCTGCTTCTATGGTGTATGATGCTGACGAAGACAGGTACCGATGAGGGCAGAGAGCATGAATGTTAATATCATGCTGATGATGATGGTGATGATGATGATGATGATGCTACTGATGATGATGATGTTGTTGCTGATGACCGGTTGCTGGGCATGTTGATGATGGTGATGATGATCATGGTAACGGTGATGATGACGTTGTTGTTGCTGATGGTGGCATTGATGGTGGTGATAATGTTGATTGTCATGATGACGTTGATGGTGATGATGATAACCATGATTATGATGGCGATGACGATTGATGGTGATTGATGGTGATGACGATGTTGATGATGATGACAATCTTGATGATGATGATGATGATGATGATGGCGATGACGATTGATGATGATGACGATGTTGATGATGTTGACAATCTTGATGATGATGATGATGATGGTGATGGTGACGATGATGATTATGATGACGACGAGGATGACATTGACAGGGTCCTGACACTGATGGTGCTGATGTCGATGATGGTGGCCCTGGTGATGCATGACGATGTGACGAATGATATCTCGAGCTTTTTTATCGTGGCCATGTGGGCAGGCCAATATGTTACCCTGATCATGCCTGGTATCCGCCTGATGTGGAGATAGTGTGCAGTGTGTTCATGAACTAAGCAGAACTGTGTGCGACTCAGCATATGGGTGTATCGGTTGGAAAGCCTGGCCAAACTACGAAAGGACAAGACACATCAGATGGACATGAGTCGAGCACAACAGGTTTGGCATGTAGGCGAGCATTTCAAAGACCGAGCGCAGATGTGACGTTTGTTTTTTGACTGGCTCTGTGACCTGGGGGCCTTCGACGTGCACTTTAGTAGGGCAGTGCTTTGTAAGCAGCTTACCTTGCCTGTGGTGTCTAAGACTGCTGCCAAGAGCTGCTTTGCACGTGCTCTCCAGTATCAAGGAATCCTCAGCAAGTACCCAGCCATGGTGAAGAAGATGATGATGACAAGATGATTCACGTGCAACCGACCCTGTGGAGGCCATTCACGCCAGGGCACTCGATTCCGATGCTGAGCAGGACCTGGCTTTCTGTGTTCCAGGCACACAGGCGGAGGTTTCATTTTCCCACAGTCACAGACCATTTTGAAACGGACTGTTCAAGCTTCCATCGTAACAAAATTGGAACTTTCCGGAGTCTGCGTCGGATCAACACAACCAGTGCGCACTGCAAGTCTGCAGGTGCTTGAGTGACGGGAAGGACTTATACAATTGGGTGGTGGGGGCTATCGGGCAGCAACCTTGCTGGATTTTCTGTCGCCACAGACTTTGGAAGCACAGGTTAGTAGGGTTTAGGGCCGTTGGTTTAGGGGCAGTTCGTGGACAGGTTTTCTAAACTCATGCTTTTGGGAGGCCAGGGTCGACAGCCGTTGATTTTCCACACACACACACACACACAGCTCAACTTTTCCACGCTTCAACCGGCCGGTTTTTCCGCATCAAAGCGGCTGGTTTTCCACATGAAAGATGCTGGGTTTTTCACACCGAAAGGGCCTGTCTGCCGCACCAAAAGTGCTGCTTTCCGCTTCAATATCATGGCCGCTTTTCCACATGAGAACGGTCGGCGTTCGGCATCAAACGACCGGTTTTCCACACAAAAAACGGCCGATTCTGCGCGCCAACACGAAGCTGCTCTCCACATATACAGGAGTCAGTTATAAGACTCGTTTCTCATGCACAGCAGCCAGAGCTTGAAGATGGCAATAGCAAAACCATGCAGTACTTGGGGGTTCATGGGTGGTTATAAGTGGGGTC
Source organism: Symbiodinium sp. CCMP2456 (assembly GCA_905221635.1). Classification (NCBI taxonomy): domain Eukaryota; class Dinophyceae; order Suessiales; family Symbiodiniaceae; genus Symbiodinium; species Symbiodinium sp. CCMP2456. The sequence continues at coordinate 32,147 of CAJNDV010033498.1, read as the reverse complement.
ATAAGTAGGGTAACTATACTTATAACCCATATTAGGGGACTTATAACCTTATACTTACTAAGTCCCATGATCCTCCAAGTAATTTCATCTGCCACAAAGTTGTGGAACAAGCTTGTGCTGATGCCAGGATGCAGAACAATTGGTGGATAGGCTGTAGAAGAGCTGCTTGCTGATGCGGAAACGGTGTGGAAAAACTTCGTCCGATGCAGAAAGATTTGTGGAGCACTTTGTGGAAAACTTTGTATGGTGCGGAAAGATTTACGGAGAACGTCGTGAAAAAACTTTGTCCGATGCGGAAAGATTTGCGGAAAACGTTGTGGACAAACTTTGCCTGGTGCGGAAACATTTGGCAAAGTTATGGACAAACTTGTTGCTGATGCGGAAAGATGTGCGGACAATCTTGTGCAAAACCATGGAAACCTGTTGACTATAGACTTGTAACCTTATAAATAGAGTAAACAGGTTTCACAGCTGCCAGGCCGCATATTTTCGACAAATCTTTCCGCCTTCGAAACATGTGTTTCCGCAACCTTTCTCGCAAATTTTCCCGCATCAAAGCAAGTTTTTCTACATGGTTTTCTACAGCAACAAAAAGTTTGTCCACAACCTCGTTCGCAAGTCTTTCCGCATAAAAATGATTGTCCACGAATCTTTCCGCATGGGCAAAGGTTTTTCTACAACCTTTTCCGCAGGTCTTTCCTCACAAGAAAAGTTTTCTACAACGCGTTTCGCAAATCTTTCCACAAAAGACAAGTTTGTCCACAACATTTTCCGCAAATCTTTCCACAAAAGAAAAGTTTGTCCACAACATATTCCGCAAATCTTTCCGCACAAGAAAAGTTTGTCCACAACCTTTTCCGCACTTTCGCAATATGATCTCTGTTTAATCCCAAATTTGTGTGGACGAACTTGCTGTTTGACGCCGAATTCTTGTCGAAAGCCGCCGAGATTCGTGTCGAAAAAGTTGGTTGTTTGATGTTAAGTTCCTGTGGGTAAGCTTGCTGTTTGACGCCAAAGAATGTCTTTGTAACTCAACTTCCTGTTTGCCGGCAAATTCGTGTGAGACAACTCTCTGTTTGACCCCATGTTCATGTGGAAAAACGCCTGTGCAGAGCATGATTCGTGAGGCTATGTGAGCCAGCGTTTGGCGAGTTTAGAAGGACCCTCGAAACCTGTTTCACGAACCCCGCCATGTTTAGGGCTTAGGTTCCGAGAGTCATTGAAGGTCCTGGCCTCGGACAAAATCGTTCTGTGGGCTGCGTACGGCCAGGCATGAGGACAGGTTTAGCCCGATCTCTACAAGGCGCCGCTTCACATTTGCGGAGCCGTTGTGTCCTCTGTTCTTCGAGCTGGCCATTTGATTGTAGCAACGTGCTGATGCTGGGCACGTGCAAGCGCACACAGCAGCCTCCAGGCATTATTCGACCTGCATTCGGATTTAATCACGTTGGCACCATAGCGGTGTCTACATGCTACAAGCAAACCTGGTCGGTCTTGTAGCACCGCAAGAATCCCAGCATCAGTGCAGAAACCACAGCATGCCTCAAGCTTTGCACTGTCTATGCAGGTGGTCCAGTAGCTACTCGCGGATCATGAAGCGGAACCGTGTCCCGTACATCGACTTCGAGACAGGCTGCCCGGCCGATGTCGACTGCTGTTTCATCTCTCGTTCATGACGGGTTTACATGGTGCATCGGATGCGCCCATGGACCTTAAGGACGACATGAACCCTAAAAGGGCTCAGGGTTCATAAGCCATATAAGGATTCATAGTCTGAGGGTACAGTGGTCATTTCGTCCTTAAGGGACAGCCCTCCTGTTTGCGCAGGCTTCCCAAAGGGGGAGACACCGAAGCAAACCGTCGGGACTGCCTTCACTCTAGTGCGAGACCCAGCGCGTGAGCCGCCAAGCAGAGAGTTTAGAGGAGCCTGTACTTCATAAGCATTCCTAGCCGTGGCCTGTGGCTGAATGGCTACTGCAGCACTGGAAAGCTTAACATGCCTAGCTAAACCGTATAGACATCCCTAGACCCTAATTAGTTACCCTATAGTTACTTGAACTGGAGACTGTTTGGTGCACTGAGGCGAAGCAGCAAAAGCTTGAGCGATTGCTGGAGGCCTGGAAAGTTGCTATCTGAGCCACCTGGTTTTGTTCAGCAAGCCTGCTGCACCGGCTCCTGTCATAGTCGCATTTTCCGCTATTTTCCCTTAAGCTTTCCGCCCGTATCCTATCTCGTACCTGAATCGGTGGTGTGGCAGGCCACGCCTCAAACGACCTTTCGGGGCAGAGCGGGCGCCCTACAGCCCACGGTTTAGGGTTTAGGGTTTAGGGTTTAGCAACATTGAGGCTTCTGTCCGGTTCGGGATTGGAGGCCTATTACTATACTGTAGGGCTTTGGATTTCGGTTTCGGGTTGCAGCGCCAAGGCGCACGCACTACATGTCCATTGGGTTTCAGATTTCGGGTAGCTGCCGGGGAAATGCTCAAGCATCTACATTTCCACACGCACACACATGAAGATGCTTCTGCGTGTGAGCATGGGATTTTCCAAAATTGGGGTACCTTATTTTAGGGTCCTTATAATAAGGATCCTATTATTTGGGGTGCTATATTAGGGTCCCCTATTCTCCGAAACCCCCATCTCTCTTCGGCTCTTACGCGCCCAGGTCATCAAGCAACTCTCGACCCGAAGAATCCGGCACTCTGGCCGTGGCGATGTTGGAAGGATCCGACAGAAGCCCTGTAAACCCTAACCTTCCAGGTACCTACTAGAGAGGGTACTAAAGCCCCTAAGGCCCTGTATAATAATTACCCGGAGGGTTAGGGAAAGATATCCTTAGTGTAATTACTGTTGCCAGACTTGCGGTTTGCAGCCAGTGTAGCTGCGCGAGGCTTAGGATATTTACACAGTCCTTGTAAGTGTACGAGCCGGGAAAGTTCTATGCACTGCTTTGTGTTGTGAGCTCGTGACATGCCTATGTGTTGTGCCTTCGTTATGTCATCTGACAGGGGGTTTCGGAATTTTGGAATGGTGGATGTGAGACGAAGTCTAGAAGGCCAGACAGGCCAAGGGGCGTGGAGCAATTCTACACTGTAATCGTGACAGCCGTTGACCAGTTGTAACCAAGGCATGTTGTCTATAAATTCGTTGGATGTGGCGCACTGGCGCGGGGTTTGGGTTCTAGTGTCGCTGCAGCCTTCCAGGAGATTATCTTGTGGCCCTTGGTTCTGTGCACAATCACGACTCTATGGAACTTAGTGATTGAGGTGACACCACAGCATGACCCGCGGCACCCCGGACTCTCCAGCATTGGCCAGCAGGATAACGACGCGTCATCGCGAAGGTGGCACGATGCAGCGGCTTCGATTCGTCGACTTCAAGCGTGCTCGGAAGGCCAGATCAGGCATGTGCAACAGTATCGTCGGTTGTGCATGGCTCAGAAGGGTCAGCAAGCTTGATCACGGCCTGCCCTTGCAGACCCCATCAGGGTTACATGAGCGAGGCTCTGCAATCTGATTTTGTTCTTGTTTTCTCGACGTCATGGCCGGAGGACATTCCAGCTGCCGTTCTGCGTATCGAGTATTCTCCAGAGCGCACGTCGCACGTGGCCCTCATTCAGTACCAGGATGTGGAATTGCATGCTTTGTTCGGTCAATTTCATTCCATGTGCTTATCGGGGTGTGCATGGGTTTGCTTATCCGCTGTTGCTCATCCAAGGGCCTTCATCTAGAAGAGCTTCGCAGTCCAATCTGAGATTCCCGTCAGGACGGCGTCTTGAGCTACATCTTGGCGCCGCTTACCCTGCGCCCAGGAGACCAGGCAAGTCTGGTGGAGGAAAGCAGATACCATTAGCCTTCGCTTTTTCTTCTGCTTACTGTACACCGGTTCGAAATCTGTCCCAACTCCGGCTGAATTTCAGCACTTCTTGCTTTGTAATTAGATATATTCGACCCCGAGAGTACGTCCACTGACTCCATAGTTGCATCGCGTCAACATAATGTGAGCCCGTGATTAGTCATGGTCCCCTCAATTGACAGCCAAACTCGGCCTGCACAGAATGGTGGAAAGGTCCCCTCAATTGAGCTAAACTCGGCCTGCACACAACACTAACCTACCCCTCAATCGTCCGAAATTCCCGTCCCCCTTTGCAAGCTTTCGGGAAATAGACACTGCTACTACAACCTGGCGCCCTGGAAGAGGAGAGACAGAGACAGGCAAGATAGAGGCGACACAGAGAGGCGAGATAATGAGCCAGCCAGGCTTCAGGCTTCTCTATAGAAACTTAGAGCCTCCAGCCTTCAGGGCTTCAGCCAAGCTGCAAAGCCTGGTGTTGTATGGCTGCGGTTTCTAATATAAACCCCTTGTAAAAGAAGCAATTCCGTCAAGATTTCTAAGAGGTACCATACGATTACTTCGAAACCCACCAGAATGCGGATGAAGTCTGCCCCTCAATAGTGCAGTGGCCTGCGGGGAACCTCCAGAACACCAAAGCAGAATCCCTTTCTGGATTCAAAGCCGTAAGGCTTCTCGCCCAGAAGAGGCCCGGAAGAAGCCTTGTATAACTACTGTACTCTATTTTACAGCTACTATACTGCTACTGTACTACAACTGTACGACTATTGTACTACAGTACTACTACTGTACTACTATTGTACTACTACTAGTCTACTACTGTACTACTGTGCTGCTGTACTGCTGTACGATCATTACTGTACTACTACTTTATATTACTACCGTACTACTGCTGTACTACTACTGTGCTACTACTGTGCTGCTAATGTACTGCTGCTGTGCTAGCGTATCATTACTGTACCATCGACCACCAAACAACTTAGACGATCGGGAGGGGCGGGGGGTTTATTAATCAGCAGACCACATTACACCAACGCACTACGCTTGTTTCGAGCCACAGCAGGTCGTCGCCAGCGAAAGCGCCAATATCGTCCCAGGGAACTGCCTTCCACTGAGGCCGCATGATTGCATGCACCTCAGGCGCAGCTTAACACCTTCTAGGGCCTAGGGTTTCGCGCTAAACAGAGATGATAGTGGTATGACTCAGGCTTATCGCCATAATATGGATCAGGCCATGCCAGCTGCAAGAGGGATGTTGTCCACATTCGGATCGGTTCTGCAGCGAAGTCATGAATCGTTTTTGAAGCCTTTGACGTCAGGAGTATTCCTGCGGGCTCGATCGTCCACAACATCGAGCTGCGCCCAGGACAGCTTTGTGTTTGGTGTACTAAAGTCACTATCGGTGTTGATAGTATCATTATGAGTATTACTGTTATTGCTATTCCTTTTATTCTTAATACTATTATAATAACTGGTGCATATTCTTGTTATGCTACGAGGCAGTAAGCCGGGTCAGCCAAACGATAAACCCATCCGTTTGTTCGACAAGTTCCCGTTTACTTGCAGTTGCTATTTGGACCCGGCTCGATTTAGGGTTTAGGGCCTAGGATTTTATACCCTAAGGGCCGTAGGGTCTAGGGTTTAGGGTTTTATAGGATTTAGGGTTCATGTTCTGAACGTTCCATGTCTGCGTCGTTCGACCGACTTGAAAACCCTGTAAGCTAGAATCCTCAGCTCGAGACGTTGATTTTAAGATGCTTTCAAGTTATATAGGGGCCTTCATAATTACCTATACTCTTTTGGGGGTTCCTTAATATAGTTATAAAGGCATAAGGGGCCCCAAAACCCTATTCTAAGTATTAGGGCCCCTATAGTTCTATGGCTTTGCCGTTCAGAGCGCTGAGCCCTGGACCGAAAATCTCACAAGCAGGAGCAGGTGGGCAGTGCGAGTCCCAGCACGGTTTAGGGTTTAGGGTTTAGGGTTTAGGGCTGATATCGGGGCTTGCCCTCTATGTTTATGGCTGCAGACGTTTTGAGATGACGCCGCTTGGTACTTCTTATTCGAAGGGAAGATGAGGTCGTGACGATGCTAGTTAATGTTGTCCGGTATGGTCTGATGGTGATGGTGATGAGTCATGATGGTGATCGATTACGGTGGCGATGGTGATGTCGTCTTAGCTGCAGCGACGGTACGGCAGGAACGATGCAAGTTTCAGTCGGCGATATAGCCTGAATCTACAGGATGTAGCTATCCGTCGCGAGTTCCATTGTAGGCGGTGACTTGAATTCCTTTACATCCCGAGCTCTCGACACATGGAGCGGTACGTATGTCGACCGTCCAGCCTGTCTCGCAGCACTCCTTCTGCGACAGGGACTAGTCAAAGCTTGCAGTTGTGGGCCACATGTATCGAGCGCGAGCCATGTGAACATGTGCCATTACATGTCAGTGCGAGCTGAAGTATGCCCCTGGCCTCTGCCCCCTGCTGACCCCTGCCCTTGCTGCTCATAGTTTGCAACCCTGGGACCAACCAACCGTCTCACGGTCTCCTGTGAATCTTGGGTGCTAGGTTGGTCGGCGTTCAGCAGCATGGTAAGTGCACATGTCCTTGATCTGCTGCCCGACCTCAGATGCCCACTTCTGCTGCAGGGGAAACTTAAAAACTTCAAAAGTCATTCGGGTAGAGGGCTTCTCACATGCTTGCGTACCTTTGTTTCAAAGCCATCTTGACTGAATGCTGGTTTTGCCGCCGTCGCGAACTCCACAGACTCAGACCCAGCCAACGGAAGACGCCTCGGCAAACGATTGTCGGAGATATTGAACTGCACACATGAAGCCACGCTTCCTCGAGGCTCATTCGAGCTGCTGGCACCTTTGCCACCATCATCACGAAGGCTTTTTTTCTTGCGGATAGAGTGCACAAGTGTTTGAGAGTGTCTGGCTTGCATTTGTTGCAAGGCTTTGTCATGACTCTCACAGCGCAAACTTCGATATCTGTGTACCAAGCCCTGCTCCTCCAGAGTGAATCGATCCGAAAGGTTGAAGACCCGTGACCATGCAAAAGTGAGTGGCATATGCGAGTGTTCTTGGGCAATCACGACATCTGGGCTTCCGAATAGATCAGAGCTTGTGGTCATTGAAGCATTCCTCCTCGAACTGCTTCGGTAGGCCGCAGGTGCAAAGATTGCTGTGGAGCTGAAATTTGTCAGCCCTGGGACAGGACAGGCACTTCGCCACCATCAAGCTCCGGTCCACCGAGATCAGGAAGTTCCCACTGGAGTGCTGGATCCACTGGCTCGGATTAGGGTTTAGGGCCCTAGGGTTTCGGGGTGTTAGGGTTTAGGGGTTTATGGTGGACAGAGCTAAGGGTTTAGGGGGTAGGGGATGGGTTTCGGGTTTAGGGGGCTTGAGATCTGGATTGCCTTCATTGACCTTGTCACAGCAGAAAGAAGACTCACACGTGATTCCAACCACTTCAAACCCCCCTGCGACGGCTACCACTACTGCTGGGACAACTACTTGCACTATTGTTAGTACTTGTGCGGCCAATGCCACCAGCACCGCCGCAGCAACGATAATGATTGCTGATAGTAGCACTGCTGCGACCAGCACAATCGAAGCCAGCCTCATCCACTCCTTGCGACGATTGCACCATTATACCGGAAATCATCCCTATTCCAGCGGGTGGCAACACCTGCAGCAGCCGCAGCACGAGCACTGGTGGCAGCAGCAATAGGAGGAGGGCCACAACACCAATTTCAGAATCAACACAAAAAAGCAAGAACGTCAGGGAACTGCAACAAGGAGCAGCCACAGCCACGCCACCCTCCACAATGACTATCGACTACCGCAGCAACTACCACCAACAACAACAAAACAACACCTCGACGATGGCAACAGGTGCAGCTGCAGCTTGTGCGGCTGCTGCTGCTCCTCCTCCTCCTCCTGCTACTACTATTACTACTACTACTACTACTACTACTACTACTCCGACGACTACTACTGCTACTCCTCCTACTCCTACTACTCCTGCTGCTGCTACTACTACTGCTGCTACTCTTACTACTCCCACTCCTGCCCTCCTACTCCAACTCCAACTCCTACTCCTACTCCTACTCCTACTCCGACTCCGACTCCTACTCCTACTGCTACTCCTACTCCTACTCCTACTCCTACTCCTACTCCTACTCCTACTCCTACTCCTACTACTCCTATTCCTACTATCTCCTACTACTCGTACTCTTCCTATTACTACTGCTAGTACTCCTGCTACTACTTCTACTACTTCTACTACTACCACTACTACCACTACTACCACTACTACCACTACTACCACTACTACCACTCCTACTACTCCTCCTACTACAACTACTACTACTACTACTACTACTACTACTACTACGACTAC